>JAJIYU010000455.1:0-52588 GCA_030144865.1 Tinospora cordifolia
ATGTTTTAAATTTATAAATCTGACACGATTAATAAATGAATTTAGTTTGAGTTTATAATATATGAGTTATACCCGTTTACGACACGATCTATTTATAATAAAATGACATGAATTGACACTTTTAATAAAAATTGATTATGTGGGTGAAGAAATTATGATAGTAAACAACTTACAAATAAATGAAGTTTATTTCGCTGCTCTCCTTAATGTTTATGCTTATCCATGCATTGTTAATCTCAATTGGCTTTTCTAAATGATGCAGAATATATATATATATATATATATATATATATATATAGACAGGCTTAAAACAAGTAAGAAAGGACACGGCGGGTGGAAATATACCGTCCATTTCCAATAATCATTTCAACTATCTATAATGGCAAGGTCATGTTACCATAAGTGCCTTTAAGCTGAAAATTTTGATGAGGTAGAAAGAAATAGGTGGTGAAAGTTTGAACAGTAGAATGTAAACCATGATTATGACAGTTATTAATAATTAATTAGAATGGAATTAATAAAGGGACATATATATATATATATATATATATACACATACTTTAATTGAAAGAGACCAACCCCACTAATTTTTCAAAAGGTGAAGGCATGTTAAAGAATCTACCGAGCTTCCTTTTTTTTGTTCGTGGTATATATAGCACTCCTTTTCATCTTTCTTCCCAATTAAAAGCTCTTCACACTTTCGCGTCAAAATCTTCTGTGATTCTGTCTTTGAAATTATCGGCTGGTTTGTGGGGATGGTGGGGGTTGAAGGTGGGTCCAAATGATGATGATGGTGGTCAATAAGTAGTTACATTACACGCTTAATTAATTAATGCCACATTGGCATATACGACATATCTATATCAATATTTGTGTCTAACTATCTGAAATACTTTTTTATAGACAGAAGAAGGATAAGAAGAGGATAAATAAACTTAAAGTGCTTGAGAGGAATGGACAAAAGAAATGCAAGGAAGCAAGAATTATTATGGCCGAAACAAGAGGAAGAGACAAGAGGCTATCAGCTTCTGAACCAACACCAGTTTCCTTGTCTTTTGCTGATTTATACATATTTAATATCTTTCTTTCTTTCTTTTCTTTTCATTATTGGCACGGTTCATTTTATCAACTGTCATCGTTATCACATGCCAACAGTGAAAGAGGTAATGGGTATTCACAGATTTTTTTTTTTCAAAAATAGAAAGCAGATAGCTATTACTGGTACCCTGCTGCGTCCCTCGTTTTCGGTTGTTTGTTTCAATCAAATTAAGTTTCAGTTTTTTATGTTGAGAAATGCTTTGTCTTTTTAATTTTTTTAAACAACGGTTCCACTTTTATCTTATTCCATTTTCAATCTTGTTTTCTCTTGGAAGGCTTTTTATTCTAAGTAGCGTTCTAAATAGGGGTGTAAGTGACCCAACCAAACTCAACCATTTCAGGTCGGGTTTAAAAGACATATCAGGTTGGTCAGATCCTCCATTTAAGGGACTTGACCAAATCGGGTTGTGTCTTAAGTCCAACCTAAAAAGGTTAGGTTTCACCCAACCCGCGCCTATATATATATTGTAACCTAATATTCTAAAATCTTATAAATTTTAAAGTATATTATATTCTAAAATACTCTTTAATCCATATGCTAAACTCTTAACCAATTTTTATCTTTATTAAATTTCTATCAAAATATTATTTATATATCTTAACTCTTAACCAAAATAATTTTTTTTTAATTATCATGAATTTCCTTATCAAGGACTCCCAACATTATATTTTAAAATTGGAACATGCTAAAATAAATTTTCATTTTGGGTTTCCTCAGTAAGGAGTCCCAACACTTCTGCTCCACTATTAGAGCTCAAGTGCAAATGTTTGGTAAAAGTGAAAGATGAAATGTCCTTTTATACGAGAAAAACTCAACTTCTACTTCTTCACAAGTAATGTGAGACTAAAAACAATGGGAAAACAATTGCGAAATTTCCATAACAGAAATCTTCATCTCTGTGCACCAATAGACTAACAAATGATATAGAACTAAAATAAGGGGAAGAAGGATGTATGAAAAATTAATTATGGATAACATCATTAAAATAAAATAATTATTATATAATTGTCGAAACCCCTTCCCTAGGCCAAAGGGCGGCCTGACCGGCACAGTATGCTGACGAACTCCCTCACCATGTCAAGTTCGCCCAACTACTGATAAGTCTTTTTCTAATCTCATACAACAAACGATATCAAAATAATTGAAAGACTTAGAGCGTAAGTAAACAATATACAAAGAGTAAACATCATATTACAGTCTGTCTTGTCCAAAATACATAGTTGACCATTTATACATACACAAGGAATGACCAATCTCTAAATCAAAAGACCAGAAAAGGGACAGAAAATGTCAGGGAGCTAGGAAATCACCACGCCCTTCCCTTTATCAGCCCTTGAAGAACCTAAAATATTAACAGAGTAGTGAGTCTAAATCAACGTGGCTCAGTGAGTAATAAGACCATCATATCAATCATAACCAGCATTCCAAAATAATGCATGTATTCATGAGTAGTAAAAAATGATATAATATTCGAATGCGTGACGTAGTATGAAAACAGTTATAAACAGTGCAATAGTTTCAGAAAATATCTTAAATCCATGCTAGTTAAAAATCGTATCTAAACTAAGGTTAAATCAACAAAGCCAACCTATGGTCATCGCTCGAGCGGGTCCTAAGTCAGGCATACTAGCCACTCAAGCAGGTCGTGAGCTAGGCATACTCATTGAGTACCCAAACCCCAACACTCAGCCCTCAATTATTGTGACTCGATGTTGGTTCCGAGGCTAGGCGCACTGATCATGTGCCCTAATCCCGATGCTCGGTCCTTAAGTCCAATTCCAATTTCATCATGTACCCAAACCCTGACGCTCGGCCCTCGAGCCTATGGTCTCATTACCCGTGTACATCTACACTTTTCAAAATCATTCAAATATATCTCAATCTCATGAAACCATTTAAATCATGTCATTTCACACGAGTTTCATACAAGGAACACAAGTCATAGAAAACACCTAAATCAAACTACTCACCTCAGGTCTCGTGCACCGATTTCTCGTTGACAACCGGCCCCGTCACGTAGTGCTCACCTGAGTTTGTATTATTTAAACTCAATTTCAGTTCTTCATAGAATGTGGCTTAATTCCCTAATCGACTATCCCTAATCGGTCTAGACCGACCCAAATTTGATTCGGTCGAATCCGGTCAATCGATCAAACTTGGTCAATTGGTCAAACATAGTCAAACTTGGTTAACTGGTCAAACTTGGTCACCTTGTCAAATTAGGTCAAAATTGGTCCTTTAGGTCAAAAATCTTCAAATTTCAACACTTAGCCCAATTTCAAGCTTTTTGCTCTCTTGCGTAGTGAATTTGTCTATTTTTCTAACATGAATCCGTAAGTCGAATTTATGCAAAACTTTTTAGATTTCATCTACATTACCTAAACCTTCACCAAAATTTTAATTTCTGATTTTTGAACACCATTTACTAAGGTTTCTAAGTGCAGTAACAGGGATTGTGAAATGTTGTATCCCCTGTGACTAGCAGTTATTTAGTGAATTAGTTGACCCACTTTCTAAATTCAAAATGACCTGAAATTTGGTATACATAATATTGACATGTCCAATGACCTCTCCACCAAATCTCAGCTCAAATTACCTACGTTTGTTCAGCTAATTGGTCTCCTACTTCTCTGTCATATAACAAATTGTTTAAATGGTTCAAATTTCTTATGGTTTTCAAGTGCTTAACTACTTTTATTCTAACATCAATCTGAGAATGTTTTTTACTATTTTTGTAAGGGTTTAGATTGATAACTCTGATTAATTTAGTTCTATCTAAAGCAACAAGCAAATATAATCATAAACACTCTCAAATACATCTCCCAAAACATAACATGCATAAGGATTTTCTAAAAAATTTTCTAAGTCCCAGAACATCCAACTAACAGGGCACATTTACAAGCATAGAAAATCCAAATCACAAAGGCTTATGATTCGAGATTAATACCCTTTCGGAGTTCTAAGTATGAGGTTCAAAATGCCTCAGATCTCAGCCCAAACAGATACCTCTAGGTAATGCAAACACTGCCTCCAATCTGGCCTCAAAGTCTATTTTCTATTGAAATTGTTGATCAAACATTTAACTTCATCACCTTATAAAACATGGTTAGGATCTCAGATTCTAATTTCTATCATTTGGAGATTGAAATACACGTAATCAAGAAGAAAATGAACCTCAAGAATGAATCTCGGATAGGTTCGGAATCATTCCATTAAAGATCAAACAAGCACAACTTTTCAACAGCTCTGTCTACAACCTTGATGACTAGCACCTATTCGTGCTCATCTTCCCCTCTAGTGGTTGCCTTTTTTGGCAAAGGCCTTGGGGGTTCTTTGAGAGGGATATGAGAGCTTTGAAATGAGTTAAATTTTTGGAAAATCAGGCAAGGGATCACGGAGAACTGAGTTGCTGAATGTGGGATTCGAACTGGAGAAGAAACCTGCTCAACAATGGTGATTTTTTTTGCATGTTCCACCACCTCTTGCATGACAAAAAGCTTAACACGTGGCTTGGGAGTTGCCATGCAAGAAGCACATGTGTCCTACATTCAGAGCTCTAGTCGGCAGAGCTACCGGAAGGACAAATCTGAGGGCCAAAAACCAAGTTCTTTGCTGGTTTTTCTTGCCAAAAACCCAAAAAAAAATGCAAAAATCGCGTCAAAAATGAAGAAGAAGGGGAAAATAAGCGCATGGGCTGGCCCACATGCCTTTGTTTTGGAACGGCCCAGCGTCGGCACGGGCTGAGCCCATTCCAGTGGCCCTTGTTGTTTTCAACCAACCCATTCTTTTTTTTTTGTATATGTATTGGTATATATATATACTTGATTTTCACCATCTTTTTTTTTTTCTAAAATCACTTGATTTATTTTCAAAAAATTGATGTGGGTTGAAATTTTGAGCTGTTGTTGTCGTGATGGAGCTAATGGAAGAAGCACAAAACCAAGATGTGGGGTGTTGTAGATGGTGAACGTAGCTACGGTTGCTGCTGGTAGTTGGCGTTGTTGGGATGAAATGGAGAAATTTCAGCTACTGGTTGTGAATCAGGAAACAGAAGAACTGTGGTATTGTTGGTTTGGGTTGCACGCTATTGAAACTGTCGTTATGGTGTGTGTGTTGCAGCTTCAGACCGTGATATGTGTGTGTGTGTGTCTGATTTTGAAGTTTGCTGGTTCAATTTGGATGGGGTTGTTCGAGGTGTGACGACCCCTCACTGGGCCCCCAGAACCCCCACCGCAGCAGGCACTCTGGGCTAGGTGTTCACTCAAAGGTACTGTTCCCCCCCTGGGATTTTATTTCGCCTCCATGGAGATTTGATCCTGGGACCTAGGGGATAAGTACCCAAATCTTGCATCATCCACTACCAAGTGAGGGGTCGTCACACGAGGAGAAGACTGAAGCTGCTATTTTTGGCCGTGCGTGCTGCTGCTACTGCGGACCACGAATAACAAGAACAAAGTGGTTGGTCATCCCTAAGAGCAAGAATAAGAAAATTAAGGTGGCTGGTTTGGGTTCTACTAGTGAAATTTCTGAATAAGAAACAGAACATGATTTTGTATATGCCGCAGATTTGGAGCGTCAAAAATTAGAAGATGAGGGCTGCAAATCCTATTTATTTCCTGGGTTTCGGTCATCAAAACGAGGAGGATGAACTAAATTTGATAAGTGATTTTGGTTTGTTGGCTACTGGTTGTTGTTGTGTTTGGATCAGTGAAGAAGATGAAGATGACGACGAACTTAAAGTTTCAAACAGGGGAAGACACATTTCAGAAGTCGCTACCGTTGCTGCTCTTGTTCACGTGAGGAAGGCGACGAACGATGTTGTGTTGCGGATACGCACAGGAAAGGTACATTTTGAAAATTTTAAATTTTAGTATGAAATTTTATTTAGTTGATTAGAGATGGAATATAGAAAATAATAAAATTTTCTTATTCAAATAGAGATTAATTAAATCAATTACAAAATTTAGCTTAGAACATTTAATAAAAAAATTGAAATTAAATAAATTTAATATTAGGTTATTTATAAATTATTGAACACGAGGGTAAATTGATTTAATAAAATTAAATTATTATCTTTTAAATTAGGATTGGAAAAATAGTTTTCCAACATATTAATAGTTTTATTTAATATTAGAAGTTCAAGATTTAATAATTTAAATTAGTTGAAAACATGAAAAATGAACCTTTAAAAGCTTAAAATCTTTTATAAGAAAACAATAAAGTTTTAGTCTTGAAACTAAACATGTAGCATTTAGAAGCTTTATTTTGTTAGTAACTAAATTAACTATGATATTAATAAATTATTTAAATTTTGAAGATTAAGTTATTAGAAATCTAATTTTACGAAAAGGGTTGTAAGTAAATTATTAAAGTTTTAATTTCAAATTAAAGAAATTTGGAGGAATTAAAAGTTATTTTAATTAGAATGTATAAAGTTCTAGAATTTAGGAGTAATCCAAAATTAGTTGAAACTAATATCTAGATTCCATAATTAGGTTGGAAATCTTTAAGCTTAAAAAAAATATTTTGAATAAGATCTAATATGAATTAAGAACTTATAAATTTTATAAATTCTTGAATTTCAAATTTTACAATGGAGACTATCGAGTATTTTGACAGAAAGTAAGGATCCCTGAAGATTGGCGAAATCAGATAGGCGTGACTTCCTTGCTCATATGTATTATATATATTTAAGATTCAAAATATTTGTTTGAATAGTTTTAGGTCATTAGAATTTATCATGAAATTGATTTAACTTGTTGGTATCCTTAAATGATGTGTGATGATTGATTTATTTACTTATTGCATGCATGATTAGGAAACACATGCAGTTAGAATTCATAAATTACTCATGCACCTTATCATTTTACATCGCATGCATTATTTGATTTATTTTTCTAGTGTATTGTGTGATGCTTGATGTGGTTGAGAATGTTTGTATAACTAAAATAAGACGATAGTTTATTAAGAATCCACGTGCCGGTACAATTGTCGAGCCTGAAGTTGATCGAGGTGGCATCTCCTATATGTCACCGCTTGAGATTGTCAAGCTACAAGGTGAGACGTAGGTATTTCCAACCAGAGCTGACTGTGACAGCTCGAAGTCTTTGGGAGATGGCACGATGCCATGGTAAGTACTCTCTCTTAGGCTATGATGTGAGTGTCGATTGATTTTAGACAGTTATTGGAACCCTATGAGATTTGATTGGATCACGGGGAATACTGAGAGGCATCTCAACCCTCTTCCAGTCTTAGACTCCGACTAAAACAAATGAATGTTTGAAATGCCTAATGGTTGAAAGTGTTTGTAATGTTTTGGATTGGGCCTGGATAATGCCTGTGATGTGTAAGAACGATCCATTGGGCTTTCAAGCTCACTCCCACTTTATTTTTTGGTACATATGGATGTAGAGTATGATAACTTACATCTGAAGACTCACACTTTAATTGGACACTTCATTGGGGAGGTAGTCCGGGATAGGTGGCGATGGAGATGGTATTTGTTCAATTTTACTGAAACGATTTTCATGTATTTAATTGATTTCAAACTTAGTTAACTAGATTTGTAAGCAATACTTTATTTTTAACATTTTTGTTTCGAATACAAGGTTTAAATTATTTCCGCTGCATTATTTATAAATTGTATTGTTAAATCCGGTGAATGCATTGAGAAATTATCTTGATCTGTGTTTTGTATAAAATATCTATCCAGACATTGACTTGAGAATAAACTGCTATGAATTTAATTTAAAGAAAAAGATTTGGACAGAACAAAAATTTTAAGTAGAATTCCGATTTTCAACGGGCGACGATCCACACGTGAGGTAAAACGTGAAAAGAGGTCTAGCTAAAAATTGGGGTGTTAAATGAAGTTCAATACAAAATCAAACAAAAGCATGAGAAAACACATGTGAAGTAAAATAAAATACAAGTGTTACTCAAGAATTGCCAAGAGAAGAGTGGAGAAGGTTTCCTCTTAGCCCCAACAAAAGACTTAGCCTTCCATGAACTTGAAGATTAGAGAAAAACAAAAATAAAAAAAATGAAGAATGGAAAAATGAGAAGTAGGGAAAGCTCCAATTTGATCAAGAAAAAAAAAATGAAAAATGGGATGTCTCTCAAGTGTGAATTTGAAGGGTTTATATAGATGTTCCAAGGAGATGAAAGACCAATTGAAAATGGTATACAGGCGATGTGCATAAATGGTGGAAGTGGTTCATGGTCTACCTACCATTCTTGTGTAAGATTATTGAAATCCAAATGAAGGTAATATATAACTATGTATGGTAAGAAGCATAGGAAAGGGATACCAATGTAAATGAAGGAGAATAGTGGTGTGTAAGCGAGACTTTCCCTAATAGTGATTATATGAAAAAAAAAAAATAGAGAAATAAGATAGGTTAGGACCAAGCTAAAAAGGAAAATGTAGCATGTGGGTTCTTGGGAACATTACTTAACTAATCACTATCAACTTTGGTTCTCTCATAAATTTAAACTAATCCATTAGATTATTCCCAAGATCCACAACAAGGAATGGTGGATGATGAAGATATCTTCATATATCTTGAGATTCCTCCAACTTCTATCTTGATCAATGATGCTTCTCGAGATTTGTAAGATCTTCACTTTAATGATAGATGAATGAGATGACACCAAACGTCATGAATCTAAATGGGGTAATGCCTTGACAAAATTGATGATCTTGAGGCTCCTAAGCTCACATGCTCCATTGATTTATGTAATAAATGTGATTTAATATATTAACCTCTTTGAAAATATGTGAATTTATATAAAAAGAAGTTAAATATATTTTATAATTAATTACTAAATAATGAGCCTTAAAATATAATAATGCTCAATTATAAATAATAAATTTAATAACAAAATGAGCATTATTACCTATAGAGTCACTGGTGGTTGATTGAAGCTCAAAGAAATCAAAGTGGTTTTGTCGATGTTCTATTATAGCCTAATGAAAATGTGGCATTAGTTTAAATGTAACTATATCAATCTTGCTGCAACAAACTTTGGATTTGAGATTGGTGAAACTTTCTATACCTTGGTATGGCCCCACAAAGAGGTTTGGTTGAGCTGCACTATCAATCTCATGTCTCATTTATATTATCTTGAATTACTTTGATAGATATTTGTATTTTATATTACTAATTACTTAAGTAACAAACATATAATTGGTATTGGGGTCGTTTACTTTTATTTCGTAGCCTTTTACTTGGCAAGTGAGGTCCTAGAGGTTCGTTGTACAAAAGGATGAATCACGTTAAAGACGAAACCATAATAATGGCTAGAATGAGCCACTCCAAGGAAAGAGTATCGATCACATGACCTCTTTTAAAAGAAAACAACCACAAATATTAAAAAAAACTACAATGAGGATATTTATTCAATCTTTAGATGACTAAACATGGGGAGTGGTTGTTGATCGATAGACACATTCTACAATTGTTAATGCATAAACAATTTTACTTTAAATTCTAAATCACAATCATCCGAAGAAGAAAGAGGATTGTGCTTGGCCAATTCTAATGGAATCAACACAATCTTCAAGTAGTTGATGAAGAATAATTCAAACTCATCTTGATTTGTGAGATTGCAAAATATGCATGAGAGACGCTCCAAATTGTGCATGAAGGAACTAGTGCTATCATAATTTTGTGTATTGTCAGCATTGTGGAAACTACAATTCTTGGCAATACAACTTGAACTACTAAAGATGGAAGAACATAAATCTATATCAAGCTTTAATGGAAAACTAAGTGATATTGCTATTCGTGTTTTTTGGTAAGAAGCTCCTAGAAGAGAAACTAATAAGAAAAACTCTTAGATTGTTACCTCCACAATTTGTAGCAAAAGTGGCTATTGTTAAAGAAGCAAAAGAACTTAAAAAATATGCTAGATGACTTGATGAGGTCATTACAAATAGATGAAATGGTTTTAGTAGCAGAAAACCGAGATAAATGCACTACACTTCAAGTTGAAACTATTATTATAAATAAGGATGATGAAATTGCTTTGATTACAAAAAACTTCTCCAAATTATTGAAGAAGTATGAAAGACAACACAAGAGTCCATAGAATAGAATTCAAGAATGAAGAAAGGTTGTAAGAGATTCACCTAAACCTAAAAGAAAGTTGAAAGGGACCAACTGTTACGAGTATGGTAGATATCGACATGCTCAAGATAAATGTATAAATCCATTACGAAGAAGTCTTTGAACATTACCTAGAGTGATGACGACTCTAAACATAGCCAACATGATGAAGAAGAAGTCTTGAGCAATTTCTTAGCATTCACTACGCCATTATGCATTGGAAGTTATTGTAACAATAATAGTGGAACTTTAATGGTTCCAATAGTTGATGCAAAAAAAAAAAGAAAAAGAAAAACTCACAATTAGACAGTGACAATGACGAGTAGGTAAGAAAGAATTCAAACACGCTTATTTGTTCATGTATGAAAAACGGATGCAAGCTTGGAAGGTCAAAACCACTATATCACAATAGAACAAAAAAAATTGCAAGGAGAGAAAGGAAAACTAGAAGAAACTATGAAAGATCTAAAGAGAGTTCGTTAAAATAAAGGACTCATAGCTAAATGAAGTTCAACATAAGTTGCTAGAAGTTAAGAAGACATTACAAAGTTTAAATATTGGAAAAGAAAACTTAGAAGGGTCAAAGAGTTCAACCATTTCCAAAGAATGATAACAAAACTGTGAAGAAATGTGCACAAAAATTAGACTAAAAAACATGTGTTCAACAAATTGTTCTAATATCCAAGTGTGGAAATAGTTGTTATTTAAACAATGGTTGTGATATGAATATAGTTATGAGGATGGAGGAAAAAGTAAATGGTAAGAAAAAGGCAGTCTAAATGTTGAAGAGATGCCACAACTCAAGGAAGTATTGCATGTTGAAGGACTAAAGGCAAACCTAATTAGCATAAATAAAATGTGCCATGAAGACTTAAAAGTCAACTTAACCGAGAGAAATTGTAAGATTTTGGACAACTCCAGCACTTGCATCATGAATGGTAAAGAACAATGGACAACTGTTATAAACTTGAGTAAAAGGAAGTGATATTGTTCAATAGTGCAATGCAATAGTACTAAGCAGTCTTGAGTTGTGGCACCAAAAAACTAGATCACTTAACCTCAAGACACTAAAGAAGATTAGTGTAACACCCCAACCCCTGTATCTTTAAGCATTGGACATAACCACCATTCTGTTAATAGTGGACTTAACCAACTAGCGGGTCGGGCCGGTGTTACTTTACAAGTGACACACACTTGTTCTTCTTTATTTCAATATCTTTTGCCTTTGTATAAAAATTCAAGAATACAAAATTTTTACTTTAATAAAATCAAGGCAAATTAAAAGAGATAAAGATAAAGAAATTAAAAGAGATAAAGAATTTAAAAGAACTATTTTATTTATAATAGAAAAAAATTGAAAGTATTAAACCTTCAAAAAAAACTAATTATTACAGCGAAAAACTTCAAAATACTTTTCAGTAGAATAGATTTAAACTTTGGGCAATATGCCCTTCAAAATTCTAAAAATAATAAGGTAGAGACACTCTAAGAATTATCTATGTTCAACTGCTTCATAGGTTTCATGTTCTTGAAAAAGTAAGAAAGGAATGAGTAAGCACACTCGGCATCAACCCATTAGTGGCACGTGTCTGCATCAACCCGTTACACATAGTGACTCACAAGGTACTGTGGTACACGACCCTCAAGTGTACTTAGGTCTAAAAATCATATGACCTAACTCATATGAAAAGAACATCCATAGCGTCGTCATGACCACTATGATGGTACATGGTTATTATCACCATCGTCTTAGTTTAATTCTCATATCATGATCTTATAAAATAAATTTTAAAACATGAAAAGAATATACACAATCAATTCATGAAATACTCATAAAACATGTATCATACTTTAATTTAAAAGCCTAAGCATGATACTAACATGGCATAGATGATACAATTGCTTAAACATGAATCAAAATTAAGAAACTAAAATAAACTTTTAAAATTCTAAAACTGAAATTGAAAATCTTTGATTTCAGTGAAAAGCACACAAACAATGAGTATGTCAAAAATTTAAATAAGAACAGAAGAGTGTTTTAGAAATCATTTCCACCTTGTGACGCTTTCTTCAGAAATTTCTGCAGCAATTTCCCCACGTACTAGTGCCAACGAAGATCACCCAAATTAATTCTCCAACCCAACAGAAAAACTTCTCACACACAAGAGAAATGTAAGAAGAGGTGCCAAGAAGAGGACTTAGAGAAAATAAGAGGAAATTTCAACTCTTATTTTTGGAATGAAAGAAGTGAGAGTCTAGGGGAGTTTATATAGGTTTTCAAAGATAAAAAATAGAAGCTTTCGAGTTTTTCTTAGAGTAAAACACCTAAATTCTTTACAATTTCATATTTCCTAAGTTTAAAGGGAAAATAAGTATTTTTCAGACTTTAAAAATTAATTTTTTTTGTATTTATCTCGATTTTCTTAGTATTTTCGATGAATTTTCAGTTGATTTTTGCATTTTTTTCGTATTTTATAATTCGACTATTATTCAGTGCATCAGATCATCCTCGAGATACACACATGGATCTGATCAGAGGGTCGAGATTGGCACACGCGGAGTTGCATCATGCGTCTTTGCGATTGTGGTTTCGCGACTTTGATCGCGGTCGTTCGATCGTCCTTTATCATCTCCGTCCGTTCGATCTTCGTTATCCTGTGTAGTCGGGCGTTGGTGCGGATCAGCTTCTGACCGTCGGATCACGAGATTGGATTCAGATCTATGGTTTGCAACCATTGGATGCATTTTGAGTTATATTTATATGATTTTCAGCCCAATTTCATGTCCTATTTTTGGATTTTCGCTAAATCTTAATCCAAATTGACTTTCTAATCTTGTTTTCATTAAAAATTACACATATCCTTGTATTTTTGGCTATGATATCCCATGATATACATTATATTCATATATTTTCTTCCAAAAATTCATTAAATTGATTTTCTTCCTTATTTGGCTAAACTAGGACTTACCAAATTTTTCATCTGTCAATTCCATATAATTCTCTAAATAAATTTTCAAATTTCATATGAATTTTCAAGATGTTACAATTAGTGTTAGGAATGCCCAAATTGAGTTCAAAAGCCTCAAGCATATGTGGACCGTGACAACTTGGAAAATAGAAATCAAAGCGTAACTTTGTCTAGTACTTTCACTATATCTAAACTACTTGAGCTTGTGCATATGGATTTGTTTGGTCTTATGCAAATTGGAAGTCTTAGAAGAAAGAAGTTTGCTTATGTATGTGTTGATGACTATTCAAGATTCACTTGGGTGAACTTCTTAAAAGAGAAATCAGATACATTCGAAGCATTCTAGGAGTTATACAAGGAAGCGGCAAAATGAAAACTCATGCACAATTAAAAAGATCATACAGTTACAAAGTAATCATGAATGGGAATTTGAAAACATTTTTTTTTTGGAGTTTTGTATCCACCTTGGGATAAGTTATGAGTTTTTTGCACCCAAAACTCCTATGCAAAATGGAGCAGTAGAAAGAAAGATCAAAATCTTCAAGAGATGATATGAGTCATGCTAAATGCTTACAATTTATTTATGAAACTTTAGGCTAAAGTTGTCACCACCGTAGCACATATAATCAACATGTTTTACCTTCGACCAAGTACAACACAAACTCTATATGAACTTTGGAAAAGAAGGGGGCCTAAGGTGGGATACTTCCAAATTCTTTCTAGCAAATGCTACGGTCTAAATGTTAGAGATCTATTGGAAAGATTTGAGCCTAAGAGTGATAAAGGCATCTTTCTTAGATATGCTGCAAATAGTAAGGCATATCGCATGTTAAAAAATTGAACATTGACAATCACGGAATCAGTAAAAATGGTTATAGACAATTATAGGAAGGATATAGCTTTGGAAGACGAATAAGGAACAATGAGAACAGAAAACCTCTAGCAAATCTTAATCTACTATTACTCTAATTGTTGTGACAATAGATAGGATAGTCAACAGGCAAGAAGAATCAGTTGTAGAAATGATTCAAAATACATATGGAACTTCATTCAAAATTTAAAGGAATCATCCAAAATAGCTAGTGATTGGTGGATTAGGCAAAGGTACATATGACATGTTACACATCCACAATAGAACCCAATGACATAAAACAAGCTCTAGAAGAAGAATTTTGGGTGTAGGCAATGTAAGAAGAATTAGAACAAATTGGAAGAAGTCAAGTCAGCGAGATAATTCCATGTTCTCAAGAGGTAAACATCATTAGTGCAGAGTGGATCTTCACAAACAAAATAGATGATTACGAAAATACGACAAAAAAAATATAAATAAAGCAAGACTAATGTCACAAGGGTATACACAAGTAGAAGGAATGGATTTGGATGAGACATTCTACTTTTGTAGCATATCTTGAGGCCACAAGACTTATCCCTGGGGTTGCTTGTGCTAGGGGATTTAAACTTCAACAGATGAATGTGAATAGTATCTTCTTAAATGGATATCTCAATGAAAAAGCTTATGTTGAACAACCCAATGGTTTAAGAAGTCATGAGTACCATGATCATGTCTACCATCTTAGGAAGGAACTGTATGGACTCAAGTAGGCTCCACAAGCTTGGTATGAGAGTGTTGCTTCATTCTTCACTTAACAAGGGTACACAATAGGTAATGTTGACCAAAAATTAATTTCTCAAAACTAGTAAATTTCATCTGGTTATTGCTCAGATTTATGAAAATGATATAGTTTTTAGTGTTATATCTCCTTAACTTACTGAAAGAGTTTGTTATCTTACTAATGAGTTTGTTGAGTTGGAATTTTTCAAAAATCTTAATTGTTCCCTCTCTTCATCTATCTATGTTATAACTATCCACACACACATTCAAACACTCTGGCATCATCTTTTTTCCTCATTTTTACCTTCGATTGTTTGTTATGATTTATTGGAAACCACAATGTTGAGCACACGACAAGCATCAAAAACCCTCCTAATCCATTTGTAGCCTTTGTAATACCCTAAATTTTTAACTCTAATTCACTACATTTAGTGGTAATAAACTCAAACTAGTTATAGCTACTAGCTATTCTAAAGAGGGTGTTCCCCAATAGCCCTGAGAATGGTGGAAAATAGGTAAGGTTAACTATAGTGACACATAAATTGAAGACAATTAAAAAAAATCAACTTGACTACGAAATGATTGGATTAAACTACAAAATTGGTGTCACATTCCTCAGTGTATTGAGGCAAATTGAAAAAATAGAGTAGTGTGATGCACCACATGATGCAACGTGCTACATTATGAGGTGGTGGTAGGTGAGCTGCCCTATGTGTAGCATGTTGCATACACTTTGTAATGCACTCCATTAAGCATGACTAAGGCGCCATCTTTGCTGCAATTTCTATCTCAATCCAAGGGTGATCAAGGTGTCACATTCCATATCTTAAAAATTCACACTTCAAGCTTTCCCATCATATGTGGCATGCCCAATTTCTCTCCCAGATGCTCACAATCTTTTGTCAAAGTGAGTGTCACACCCCGACCCTCGGACCAGACGTCATGTCTGTCAATCTGTGGCCCCGTCATCGGGCGTCACGCGGCTCCAAGCTCTGCGCGTCGTCAGTCTATCTTTCTACCTCTATACACGAGGTATAAATCATTTCTTTAATTTCAAATAATCATTTTAATCATGCTTCACTAAGCAGTTAGTTTCAAATCAAGTTCACCGGATGTTCAAAATCATATTTATACTGGAAATCAAGATAATAATAGCGGAAACACATTTCGGATCAAATCTTTCCAAATCATTGAACACTGTTTAGCAATACCATATCTAAAAATCATCAGTTTAACAGTTAAGATAACACAGTGTTCAAAATGGTAAAAATAGTCCTGTATATACATATACAAAAATATGATACATGGCCCTCTGGCCCAAGTTCAAAATATACATCATGAAAATTGTACAAAAACAGAGAGATAGTTAAACAAAAAATATCACTCTCTCTCACTATACATCCTCAGGTCTCCAGTCTGCATCCTCATTGAGCGCTGGGCTCATGAGTACCTGTAAAATAAAAATGGGGTGAGCTCAAAAGCCTAGTGGATCTCCCCTACACATCAATAGCATTATACAAACGAGCATACGAAACATGCAAACAGTTTCAATCATTAGGGCGTTTCAAACACTTAGTCAGTTTATCGGTTGTGCTCTAATATCAGGAATTTACCATCTGATATCAGGAATTAACCGAAAGAGTAAACCACTCTCGGTATCCCAGTTGTGGTCCTGAACACAATCAGGCACGACATCTTTATAACACAGAAGTCTACCACTGAGACCACGACCCAAGAAGATACTGAAACCAAGGAAAAAATCCTCATGACTTTCCAAATTCAAGGGTCTCATATGGCCGCTCGCAGTTTGGCCTAATTGGGGATACCCACGATGACGTCCTGGGACATCCGGAGAACCTCAACGCGATGTGCCACCAGTAATTGCCTGTCACCGCCCCGGTACGTGGAGTTCTTAATAAACCTTAAATGTTCTTTAGTTTTACAATCAAAGTTTTCATTCCACACGGCATACAGACCTGCTTATTCAAAATGCTAACCTAAGTAAATAAAGCAAACAGACATCAAGCTAATCATAGTATCCTGGTACTAGAAAGCAAGTAACCAGACATTAGGATATCATGTAAATCAATCCACCCAAAGCATACATCCCTAGCATGATACTATGTACAGGAATTTAAACATAGATCATATTCCGCATCCTACATCTGCATAATACTAAAGAGTGAGGAAAAGATAATCAACCCCACCTGTACGTGCCAAAGTACCGCTGGGTCGTCCCTCCTCACACCGTAGTCCAATATCGTCAATCTGCATCATTAGATGGTAATGATACATTACTTTGGGCCTTTAATACACATCTAACCCGATCCTAAGGGTCCATTATCAATCAGTACTTTAGAATGTATCCAAAACACTCCAAAACAATGTTCAAGTCCATTGACTGCACTCAGTACAGTGTGGACCACACTCTCCACACCATTTCTCACTAAATAATGGGATTTCATCCATGTGTACACCATACTTGTGGAATCTAATCTCATTTAACACTTAAATCTAGTGTTTTGGACACCTAATAATCATTTAGACACATAAACCCACTAAGAAACAGTTGCTTACATTGTTTATGTGCCAAAACCCCTTGATTAAGCCTCAAAAACGGGATTCACTTTCAATGAGATCAACTCGTTCATTTCAACAACCAAGTAACCATCCTAAATTCATCACACTAGTGTCCAAACACACATATAAGGGAATAAACAACAGTTCATCCCATTTGACTTGGTTTCCAAACATTAAACCCACAATAGTAAGTTCAAAAATGGATCTTCACCACTTTGATCTACTAACTATTGATAGATGTTCTTAAATTAGCTCAAAACTTAAAGAAAACTCAAAGAAAATCACAAAACTCACCTTTGAGTTGCTCTCCCGTCGCTCCTCTCCGAATCCCAAGCAATTTCAATGCAAATGAGAAATTCTGCACTTGAAACGAATATATAGCCCGCACACGGACTGCGGTCGTCACTTTTTGGACCTCGGTCATTGGACAGATTTCTCTTCATGGACCTCGGTCTTCACTTTATGGACCTCGGTCATTCCTTTATGGACCGCGGTCGGCACTTCACGGACCGCGGTCACCAATGTAACCTAGTTCTTATTTTTGCCATTTTTCCACTATTGACCGTGGTCGGCCTATAATGACCGCGGTCCACAGTGTTCTGCACATTTTCTGGGTTTTCGCATTCACGGACTGCGGTCGGCAGCAAGACGCTTGTTTTTTTTAACGCTTTTTCGCGCACGTTTCTAACTATCCGAATGTTCTAATAAATTTTATCTTGATTAAATATCATATAATGATAATTAAAAACAAGTTTTCACTCATTTTTATATTTATTTTGAATTTTAAAAAATTCATGTTAACGTAGATACATTATAAAACCTAGGGTGATCACAGTGAGTCATATCACCATCATCACCAACCTACACCATGAGGGGTAACTTCATTAATGGTGGCACAACCAACACTCAACTATTCTCCAACTTGTTCAAGCATGCTAGCATACCCAAATAATAGTAGGAGAGACCCATACACCTATGGAGGACTATCATAACCCTCTCCACAACCCTACAAGGCCTAAGCTCCTCCCCATGATTATAAATTGGGTGCCTGCTAGTTTTTCTCACTCTTTTGACAACTTATCCTCTAACTTAAGTGTGTGTACGCAAGGAATGTGAGAACACTTAGAGACCTAAGAAATCCTTACTTAAGGCTTGTTGTAATTCTACTAAACCTTCTCTTGTTTCTATTTTTACATTTGAAAATAATCATTATACACACATAGTTACAATTTGGGTCATGTTTTTCTACCCACTTTGGGGGACACTTTCTATAGCCAATGGACCAGTTCACATTTGACTTAGTACACCAATAGGCTTTCACCTTAGTCATAACCTACAAAAGTAGTTCAAATCCTATTCTAAGAGAGGAAAATGCACCATTTTGCCCTTAATTCCCTAGAAATCAAGTACCCAAGTTATCGAGTGTTGTAAAACACTAAGAGATGGATAAAAAAAACAACAAAATTTGCAAAGTCAACATGTATAAGGTCCAAATGGAGATCAGGAAGAACACATTGTTTTGTGCACAAAATAAAGCTACACTACGAAAAAAAATATGTAATACTCTATCCTTTTGTTTTATGGATAATTTGTGATGTAGACATGTGATAACCCAGAATTTTTTGGATAATTAAATAACATAAAAATAAAATAAACTTTGAGAAAACTATGAAAATAATGTAGTGGAAGATGTGTTATTTGATGCACACAGGGGTAGGTAAACCAGAACAAAACACACAAACTTACTCTGAGCAACGTTCTGGTTACTGCAGTAATGGAATACACTACTGTGGCAATTTGTGTATTTGCCCAGAAAAATGAATGAAAGCATTATGCTATGGTTATCACGATAATTCATTTTACTACCATGGTAATACATAAACACTTGCGTAGAAACGATTATGTAAAGTTTCAAACATGTGAGCAACTTCTAAAAATCATCACTTGCTAATACTTGTGTGAGGAAACAAGCAAAATAGAAAGGGGAAGAGTTTAGGAAAGATTTCTTCCAAGGAAACAACACAGAACTTTCTAATCCATCCTAATTGAACTCTATATAAACCTAGCATGAGCACTCCATTCTCACCACTCAAGCAAGCATGAGTTCTTTCTCTTCTTGCTCTCCTAACTGTCTTCTTTACACTCTCTCATTCCCTAGTTGTTCCACACAGCAACCACAATAGTGGAAAGAAGAAAAGCCTAGAATATTGCATAACAGTGGCAAGAACCTACTTCTAGACGTTCTTTTGGAACAACCAAAGGATTTAATGGATCAAAGATGGTATAATGACCATATTTACTCTCAATACATGGTTCATCGTCTAGAATTTGAGATATTATGATTTCAAGGTCATAGGAGAATAATCGATGGGAGAAACATGCACGAAAGTCCACCTTTCATATTGTTTACCACGTCATTGATTAGTGTTACCATTGTATTTCACTCATCTTCTTCACTATTTCTAGGGATTCACTCTGGTTACTATGGTAGCCTATCACGGTAATGTATTTGTTTTCTATAATTTCCTTTGGTTACTATGATACTTTACCGCACCAATATAACTTTGTTTCAATGATTTCCTTTGGTTACTGCAGTAGTGTTTTTGTACTTCTTCTTTTTTACTTGTGCATTCTAATTATTGTAGTACTCTTTTCTTCTACTACGACACACAAAAGCAGGAACACATTTGGACTCATCTAGGATGATATCCTTGCACAATTAAAGGTCATATTAGATACAAGTCATTAGAGTATCATTTAAAAGTATTAGAAACACATAAATCTCTAAGAATAATGTATTGAATCTAATCTTTAAGGTTGAAGACCCAAGAAAGCTTGGAATAATAGTACAAGAACAAGAAGGAATTAAGAGTTAAAGGTGAAGATGATTTCTAAGTTTTAAATTATCATCTTCATTTAAATAAAGTATGCATGTGTGTTTTTTCTATGCCTTGGATAGAATATGTTCGTTTAGGATTGAGATATGTGATTGATGAATGTTGATGCGTGAGTAATATATGTGATATCATGATTGATGAATGACATGTAAGATTACTATGAATGATGATTCTCATGCTTATGATGCTCACATGTTATACATCTAATCCGTTATTAATGTAATTTTTCATTAAAGAAAGATTAATAAAAATTAGAACTATGTACCAGCGTGGTGATGGATTTCATCATTTGCGTTTTAACCCAGACTCGGCTTGCAAGTTATTAAATTTCTTAATTTGGAACTTGGTGTTTGGATTAACTCCATTTCACATATGAAGGGTTTAAACTTTTGGATTGACCTCACTCCCTAGATTTGGAACATGGGAGTGGATTTCTTTCGGTCTTATCGTCAACTAATAAACAACCAATTGTTTGAATAACCTAATCTATGTGTTTGACATGTATGTTTTATTCTATTAGAATAATAATTTATATATTTAGGATGATCCACTAAGCTCTTTAAATTCACCCCTTATTTCTAACATTTTAGGAAACTAGTGATTAGAAGCTGCATGGATAATGGGGATATTTTTATTCAAAGTTTTCTTTTCTAGTTTCATAGTTTTGTCCAAGTCGGGTTTGTTGGCCCTAGTTTCCTTTTCAGATTAAAGTTGTTTTATCAAATAAACTCAAAGGTCCTTGTATCCATTCAATATCGAAATTGATTTTCAAATAATGATATTGATTGATTTTATCAAAAGGTTTCAAAGTATTTTTATGAAATCTGTATGAATTATTGTGATCAGGATGTCTCATAGATTTGGGACAAAAAAAAGGAAAGAGACAATAAGAGGAAAAGAGATAAAGTGAAGTCCCACCTCTCAGGTGGCCATGATATTATGAATGATGTTTCACACGTGACGTTAATGTACTGGATTATTGGTTCGAGGATATTGTGGCAATTGCATTGTTAGAAATCAAAACCAATTGGTATGGGTCACAGGGGGGAAGCGGGGTGTTACAATGCACAATTTCACATGCACATTTAGCATATGTATGGCAATCCTAAATGGGGATTCTAGACAGCAATAGTGATGCAAAAATACTCACAAAAGCCTGACTTAAATATGATCATTTGGCATAAAACATACATGCTAAAAATCAGTGTTTGCATACACGTAGGTGAGGCCGAAAAGTGTACCACCGAGCATTGAGTATGATATGTATACGCCTCCTAATTTTTTAGTGCACCAAAGGTGTGATGAGTATATTTCTATTCCCTAATTAAATAAATATACATATGCATCAATTATAATAAAAGGTCTAAGTTTGCGTATTTGTATGCCAAGTTGAAGTGCCATTTGTTATTATGATTGTGTACACATGCTTGCCATTTGAGTATGATTGTCACATGAACATAAAATATACATGATGCATATGACCTTAAGTGTATACATGATTCGAAATACCCTAAAAAATTTTAAATTTTTTAATTTAAATAATTAATTAAATGTATATTAGAATAAATTAATAAGTACTTTTCATAAATAACAAATTTCATGAAATAAAGGAATAATTGGAAATAAAATACATGAAATGTAGGGTTTAAAGGTCCTAAGTTACATGTAACTTCAAGACATTACTTGTGCACCCTAAAAATGAAGTTTGAACCTATGAAGGTAAAATGCTAAGTTTACCAGTTGAGAATTATAGTTTTATTTTACATTAGATATGCCTCATTCAAGCCCATGGTAGAATTATATGAACATTTTGCTTACATGTGCTCAATTTGATCACCCAAGGGCAAAACAATAATTATGTCATCTAAATTTAACATGGTCTATTAATGTAAAATATAATTCTTAGAAATCCATGGGGAGTGAAATTATGGCAACATAGCTATAAATGAAAAAAATTAGGCTTATTGAAAAATGATCTATATATTATGCATTATTGACAAGTGTTATCCAATGATGCAAACACCGTCAATTCATGAGTTGAGACTAAGAGATTGAATGGACGATCAAAATTAAATCTTGGGCAATTAGAAAGATCTCAAACCATGTAATGGTAAATTTATAAACACGTGGTATTGATAATGTCATATTTAAGCATCCAAGAGCTTAGATTTTGTCCAATGAAATTAGGACGTGTTGTGAGCATGTGTGGAATATTTTCACAAACTTATACAATCCTAGGGACAATCAGAAAATTGTGTGCAGCCAACATTGCATGTATTTACGTACATTAGAGAATGTCAATATGGTTTATGTATGTTTATATTTGTGATTTAATGCCTGGGGAATGTTTTTAGTGGTTTATGCAGTTTAGATCAAATGGGGATGGATACACATACAAGAGAAGAGGAAAAAACGATCCAAAATGCAGGAGATAAGGCATTACCACAGTAGTGCAATTGTAACACGGTAGAGAAAACTAAGAATATGGTAGCACAGTGCACTGCCACAATAGAGCGTTTCATTACCCTAGTAGTGCATTTCACTACTGCAATAGTTTAATTAGCAGCAGAACAAAGTGAAGAAATTCGGGATTTCATGGGCCAAGCAAATCTACCATAGTTGTAGACTGTGGTAGTGCGATTAAGTGTGATTTTTAGGGTTTTTAAGTGGTTTATATAGGTTTTTAAGGCATGTATATGAATGGGAAACTGGTATTAGGGTTTTTATTATTCGACTATTAGTTTTTCATTATTGTTGACGGTCAGAGCTAAAGGAGAGAAGAAAAACAAAGGCTGAGAAGAAGAACGAGATCACAGCAAGAATATGATCTTTTATTTTCAAAATCTTTATTTTGTTATCTCCGTATGATGTCAGGCTAAGTAATTTTACTTTCTTGGATGTAATTTTGATTGTTAGAACTCTTGATTCTTTATTTTGATTAATCTATTATGAGGTTTTGTTTTATACTTTGTGTGTTTACTACTTTTTATTTATTGGCCACAAATAAATTGGTCTCAGACTATTAACCTAACTCGAGAGAGAGGTTTAATGGTTGGATAATCAAAGTGTAGCCTAAAAAGATCAATTGACCAAGAGGTTATTAATTTTATAGGAGGTTGCATGTGATTATAGTGTTTAATGCATTAGTTTGTTAACAATACGCCTTGGGAGGGGGTATTAGGGAATGCAACTAATAGGTATTAGGGTGCCTCAAGAGAGGGTTTTGATGATAAGTGTCATAACCTACAACAACAAGAATTAGATAAATTGAAATAAGAATTAAGGGGGATCACATGATATTTTACTATCCCAGAAGCCTAATTGATATAGTTTTAAAACCAACGCTCGTTTGTTTTCAATCTGATTTTTTTAAAGCATTCAAACCTTGATTACAAGCCTTAATAAAGTTAACATTAAAATTAGATTGGAATTTGAGATTATTAATTATATACTGTTCCTCGAAGATGATATCTGGTATCTTACCGTGTATGACTATTGCGATCTTGTATACTTGCAGTGATCCCAACAAATTTTGGACACTGATGTTAGAGAATGATGTTAATAATCTTAGAACTAATTGAAATTGGTTACATCTTAATTAAGTCATTTTTATTGTAGTTAATTTTATTCTTTTTATTATTTAATCTATTGCTACACTTGATCTTTTTCGTTGCTTGTGGCATTTTAGGTTTGTGGATGAGTAGAGATTCAATTGGATTAAACGGTCCAGAATTGTCAAAAATACTAAGGCAAATTCAATTAGAAGTGAGAAGCGATTTGTCTGATATGGCGAAAAGTGGTAGATCAGTTGTTGGCAATGAGGGTGAAGCACCGCTCCAGGACCTTTTCAAGCCTATGCTTCACAATAACTACTCCAGAATTACTCGAATACCAATCAATGCCAACAATTTCGAGTTGAAGCCTTCCCTAATCAAGGTGGTGTAACAACAACAGTTTGGGGATTTGGCTATTGAGGATCCAATGGCACAGTTAAATTCTTTCATGGAGGTCTGTGACACAGTTAAAATGAATGGTGTAACTAAAGATTAACTGTGGCTGAGGCTTTTCCCTTTCTCTTTAAGGGATAAAGCGACATGGCTCTAGCCTCTCTTACCAGGTAGCATCACAACCTAGGAAGAAATAGGACAAAAGTTCTTATAGAAGTATTTCACTCCAGCAAAGGTTCATCAACTGAGGGATGAGATCAATTCATTCAAGCAATCAAATTTTGAGTCCCTTTATGAGGTTTGGGAGAGATTTAAGGACTTATTGAGAAGATGCCCTCAGCATAGTTATCTTCTAAGGCTCCAAATTCATATTTTCTATAGTGGTTTAACACCACCTACCAGATCCTTAGTGGATTCAGCAAGTGGAAATTCTTTAACGGGAAAATCCACTATAGAAGCCACACAACTCATGAAAGATATGGCAGCAAATGCTTACGGCCATAGAACAAAGAGAGGCTCAATAAAAAGGATTAGGTTACATGAAGTCAATGATATCACCACTCTCAAAGCATAGATATCCTCTATGACCCACCAAATGAATTCATTGGTTAAGAATTTTGGTAACAGGCAGTTTCAACAACCTCAAAATAAATCAATCTTGGCCATAGCTAAAGCATATAAGGCTTCTTCCACTACAGAAGCATCCACAGAGCAGCTCAATGCACAGAACTATTTTAATACTTATCAAGGTTAGCAACAGGGGTACAATGCTCCTCAATACTACCATCTGGGGATCTAAACAATGAGAAATTCTCCTATGCTAATAACATAAATATCCTACAAGCCCCACCAGGTTATGTCCCTTAACCAAGCCTACAAGATAAGAAGCCATCATTGGAGGACAAACTAGAAGAAATGATGAACATGCAGGCCCAATTATTCACAAAGTTGTCTGGTTGAATTGATCAAAATGATAATAAAATCTAAGGATTAGAAATGCAAATGGGAAATGTCAATGCAATAATAAAAAGTTTAGATACTCATGTGAGACAATTAGCCCAAGCATTCGCTAGTCATCAGCAGAACTCCTTTCCTAGAGACACTCAAGTGAACCCTAAAGAGGACTACAAAGCAATATTTGCTAGAAACGAGAGACAAATACAGAACCCACCCATTCCTTCGAGCCCCACCATGCCACTTGATGAGTCTAACATTTCCAAAGGGCAGGTTCCTTCCGAACAAAGTGATAAAGTGTTAGCTGATAGGGAAAAGAAAAAAGGAAGGCTACCTGGGATCACAATTGAAGGCAACAAAAAGCTTGGGCCTCCATCGTTGCCTTTTCCCCAGAGATTTTAGAAGAAAACTATGGATGAACAGTTTGCACAGTTCTTGGATATATTCAAGAAAATTCATATAAACATTCCCTTTGCTGAAGCATTGTAGTAGATGCCAAACTATGCTAAATTTTTTAGAGACATTATGTCTCGAAAGTGTAAATTAGAAGATCATGAAATAGTGAAGCTTATTGATAAGTGTAGTGCAATCCTTTAAAGAAAACTTCCTTAGAAGTTGAAAAATCTAGAGAGTTTCACTATTCCTTGCACTATAAGCAAAGTAACTGTTGAAAAAGCTCTCTGTGACCTGAGGGGCAAGTATAAATTTCATGCCACTATTAATCTACAGACGGTTGGGCCTATCTGAAATCAAGCCCACAACTACCAGTCTTTAGCTTGCAGATCACTCTATCACCTATCCAAAAAGGGTCATGGAAGACATTCTGGTTAAGGTTGACAAATTTATCTTCCTTACTAACTTTGTGGTATTAGATATGGAGGAAGATAATAATGAAGTACCTCTGATTCTTGGGAGACCATTCTTAGCCATTGGTCAAGCCATCATAGATGTACAAAAAGGAGAGCTAACCTTGCGAGTTAATGAAGACCAAGTAGTTTTCAAAATCTATCAATCTCTGAAGCCACCAACTAAACAACATCAATGCAAGAAAATCATTGCGATGCAACCTAGCACTCTGGCAGCTATTGGAGAATCAAAGCCTTATGTTGATAAAGCTACAAATGTTGAAATCGCTAAAGGGAAGGTAATACAAGCACACCAGAAGCATAACTATGCTAGTGAAGAGCCAATCGATGCAGTTCATACACAAAAAATTCATATAAAGCAGTCATGTCACCCATTACTGAAAAATAAGCAGCCACCTGACATTATCAAGCAAGAACTGCACAAAGCCAAAGTTTTCACAAAGATCAACAAATTGGGATTCAGTTAATCAGTATCCACATCAAGCTAACGATGTTAAACATAGCGCTTAGTGGATGGCAACCCACCAGTTTTTATTTTTTGTTTATTTTTTTTTATTTTTGCTATAGTTTAATTTTATTTTCTAGGTATGCATGCATTTTATTTTAGTAAAAAAAAATAGGGCACTTATCTTACTATTACTCTTACCCATTCTTATTATTCTATTGCTTGTTTTACTAGTGGATTACCTACTAATCATACGTGCCATCATTCTGTTCTATGCATGTTTTTCAAAATGCAAGTATGCAAATGGATGTTCGTGCTTTAGCGTATTCTCCTCCATATGTGTGTGCATCATAGTGAAATTGTGCTCTTGAGGACAAGGCACATTTTAAGTTTAGGGGTGCGCATTGAAGAAAATCTTCTTCAATTTTAGGTTATTTTTTCTTAATTTTATATATATCATGTGTTACACTACTTCTTAACTGCATACTTATAGGCGTATAACATAAATATTTATTATTGAAATTCTATCACTACATTTAAATATTATGAAACATGTACAAATTTAGCATAAGAACATGAACATGTAGAGCATATTAGTGTCATTTAGGCTAGATCTATGCCATACGTTTCAAAAGTTCACTGAGTGACCTATGAGATGGAAAATTCTTTTAGTATGATGAGACAAAGAACTAAGGTACTTTTAAATAGTCTGTGTGCTTTGTTTGTCCAAAATTTGACTTTGACAGATCTCTTCAATCTTAGATAAATTAAAAAGCCAAAAACTGCGGAAAGTGAGAAATGTAGACCATAACACAAGTGGAATGAATTTTTCACATAGTTTTGCAATAATCAAAGTTATTTTGAACACTGCTTAGGAATGACTTTAGGATATAAATGATCTATGTCATCATTGTTTGAGGTTTAGCCTAAAGGCTTATCATAGTACTTAATAATACTTTGTAGCCAATTTTAAGCCTCGAAGCCTATTTTCTTGTTATGAACCTAAACATTATGTAAACACGTTATCCTTGATGCATATCTCAATTGAACCTATTTGTGTGCACTCATAGTTATTATAATGCTTATTCAGATGATGTGAAAGAATGAAGGTGAAAGAATGAAGGGAGGCAATCATTGATATACATATGTTTGTTGTTTTGTTTTATTTTGTTTAAAAAAAAGAAAAAAAAAATTGATACTTATAAAACTTCAGTATTGTCAATGAGAATTGAGCTTCCTACTTTTATATGAGTGTATATATGGGGTCCAATTGAAATGCGTGTAATATCATAAGTTTGGGGGAGCTATGAAAGCAAGGTTGAGAGCTTCAACAGAGGAAAAAAAAACAAAGGAGTATATAGAAGGATCAAGCATATAAAGAGAAATCAAACAAAATAGGATGTTATTATTACTATAAGTGTGCATATTTGAGTTTGAATTTAAATCCTATCACACTTGTACCTAGAGTCAGGCCATGTTACAACCTAAAAAAAAAATACCATTAATCCTAATTAAAGTTTGACCTCAGTAGAAGATTGATAAAAGAGAAAGTTGAGATTGTAACTATAAATCACCTAATCAGTATAGGAGGATTGAGATACCAACAAACGAGCGGGTGAAGATGAGGAAGAATAGAAGATGGACTGAAATTCTAGACAACCAGAATGAGCCTAGGGACCTATTAATGATTCACAAACTATAGGAATGAAAACTGGAGGTCACGATGATGAGTGAAATGAATTTAACTTTATATGGTAGGGTGTGTAAGTTTTAGGAGTTGAGTCATTGTTTGGGGATGAACAATAGTTTAAGTTTGAGGGTATTTATTTGTTACATAACATACTAACTATATATATATATATATATATATATATATATATATATGTATATATATATATATATATGTATGTATGTAATTTTGTGTAGGTTCAGTAGAAATTCGGACATATTTGTTTATAATTAGGTGCATAAGCATTTATATAAGCATTGCATGTATTTACACACATTAGAGAATTTCAATATGGTTTCTATATGTTTATATTTGTGATTTAATGCCTAAGGAAGGATTTCAATGGTTTATGCAGTTTAGATCAAGTGGGGATGGATACACAAATGAAAGAAGAGGAAAAAACAATCCAAAACATAGGAAATAAGGCATTACCGCGGTAGTGCAGCGATAACGCAGTGGAAATAACTACGAATATGGCAGTAAAGTGCATTACTATAGTAGTGCATTTGACTACCTCAATAGTGCATTTCATTGTCATGATAGTGTGATTAACAGCCAAACAAAGTAAATAAATTTGGGATCTCATGGGTCAAGCAAAGCTACAGCGGTCATGCTATTAAGTGTGATTTTTATGGTTTATTTAAGTGTCTTATGTGGGTTTTTAAGGCATGTATATAAATAGGGAACTGGTATTAGGGTTTTTATTATTCGACTATTGGTTTTTCATTATTGTTGATGGCCAGAGCTGAAGGAGAGAAGAAAATTAGAGGCTGAGATGAAGAACGAGATCGCAGCGAAAGTATGATCTTTTATTTGTTAAAATCTTTATTTTGTGATTTCTATATGATGTCAAGCTAAGTAATTTTACTTTCTAGAATGTAATTTTGATTGTAAGAACTATTGATTCTTTATTTTGATTAATCTATTCTAAAGTTTTGTTTTATACTTTGTGTGTTTATTGCTTTTTATTTACTAGCCACAAATAAATTGATCTCAGATTATTAAACTAACTCGAGAGAGAGGTTTAATGGTTGGATAATCAATGTGTGGACCTAGAAAGATCAATTGACCGAGAGGTTATTGATTTTATAGGATGTTGCACATGATTAAAGTATTTAATGCATTAGTTTGTTAATTATATGCCTCAAGAGGGGGTATTCAGGAACATAACTGATAAGTATTAACGCGCCTCAAGAGAGGGTTTTAATGATAAGTGTCATAACCTACAAAAATAGGAATTAGATTAATTGAAATAAGAATTAAAGAGGATCACATGATATTTTATTATCTTAGAATCTTAATTGATATAGTTTTAATACCAACACTCATTTGTTTTTAGTCCAATTTTTGTTTAAAGCATTCAAACCATGATTAGAAGCCTTAATAAAGCTAACACAAAAATTAGATTGGGATTTAAGATTATTAACCACATACTATTCCCTAAGGACAATATCTAGTATCTTACCGTGTATTACTATTGCGATCTTGTACATTTGTAATGATCCCAACACCTATAGTTAATTCCAAATCAATTATATACTTCATGACTTGATTATGCCTGCGAATCTATGTTGTAAGACTAATTTTCTTTTGGGTTGATACACTAAAATAAGACCATTAATATTAGAACCATGTAAGGAAAAGGCATATTCGTATTTGATAATTGTGAGTATTGTCTCTTGATTGATAGTCTTAGCATGATGTATTTATATTTGATCATCATGAGGATGTCGCGTGATGAAGAAGGTTGAGTCTTAAAATTATGGACTAGTTTTTCAACACTCTAGTGTATGATTAGTACCACATTTTTATTTAGGGCTTGACTACAAAATTTTGGAAGGTTAAAACACGCCTGGCTAGTTCTTAGGGAATTTATGATAAAATTTGATGCAGAGTATGCATTTTCAGGCCAATTTATTATATTTGTGTAACATTTATATAGAATTGATGGCGTATGAATTGAAAGGAAAGTATGTGATCTCTATGCACTCCATTTTAATGGATATGATGTGATATTAGGAATGGACTGGTTGACCCTATCAGGCACAGATTGACTATCAGAAACCCAAGACAACGGTAACATTACCCTTTGGTGAGATAGTGAAAATAAATGGGGTTATACAGAAATTGCCAAGAAGTCCGATGACAGTTATGCTACATACTATTAAATAGAAAGAATACTTTTGATAGTTGATAGAAGATGATGCAAAGAGGCTTAGTGAGATACAAGAGATATTTGTGGTACAGGAATATGCAGATGTGTTCCCAGATGATCTACCTGGACTCCCACCACACAGACAATTGGAGTTCAAGATAGAACTGCATCCAAGAGCTAACCCCATAGCCACTCCACCCTATAGAATAGCACCAACGGAATTAATAGAGCTGAAGACACAGTTGGACGAGCTCTAAAAGAAAGGTTTTATCAGACCTAGCGAGTCACTGTGGGGAGCTCCAGTGTTGTTTGTAAAGAAAAAAGGCAAATCAATGAGGCTATGTGTGAACAACCGGAGTTTGAACCAGGCAACAATAAAGAACAAATATCCGTTGCCCAAAATAGAGGACCTATTTGATCGGTTGAAGGGAGCAACTCACTTCTTCAAGATTGATCTACGGTCAGGGTATCATCAACTAAGGATCAGAAAATATGACATATACAAGACAACTTTTAGAACTCGATACGAGCATTTCGAGTTCACAGTGATGCCATTTGGTTTGACCAACATGCTAGCCGCATTTATGGATCTGATGAATAGAGTTTTTAGAGAGAACCTAGATCGATTTATTGTGGTATTTGTAGATGACATTTTGATCTACTCTAGATTCGAGGCTGAGCACGTGGAGCATTTGCATATCGTCTTGGAGGTACTAAGAAGAAATGAATTATGTGCGAACCTTAGCAAATGTGAGTTTTGGATGAAAAGGGTCAAGTTCCTTGGCCATGTGGTTTTGGCTGAAGGGATATTAGTAGACCTTGAAAAGGTAGAGGCGGTATCAAATTGGAAGCAACCTACGACTATCACAGAAATCAAAAGCTTCCTAGTTTTGGCTAGATACTACTGCCGGTTCATCCAAGATTTCTCAAAGTTGGCTAGACCAATGACTAAGTTAACTAGAAAGGGAGAAAAATTCATTTGGAATGATAAGTGTGAATAGGCATTCCAAGAACTAAAGAAAAGGTTACCTCAGCACCCATTCTAGTCACGCCTACTCATGGTGTGAGGTTCACTCTATACACCGATGTTTCACTGATTGGATTAGGTGCGGTGTTGATACAAGACGGAAAAGTAGTAGCTTATGCTTCAAGCCAGTTGAAGACCCATGAACGTAACTACCCTACCAATGATCTAGAATTGGCAGCGATTGTGTTCGCACTGAAGATTTGAAAACACTACCACTATAGGGAGAGTTTTGATCTATTCTCAGATCATAAGAACTCGAAATACGTTTATACCCGTAAAGAATTAAACCTGAGGTAGCACAAGTGGGTAGAATCTTTGAAAGACTATGATTTTTAGCTGCATTACCATCTGGGCAAGGCCAATGTGGTGGCCGATGCATTCAACAGAAAAAATAGCAAGAAGGATGAGGAAAAGAACAGATGTACCAGTTAATCAGTGAATATAACTTGGGTATTGCATAATGTGAGAAACAAGTGTATTTGTATGCTATAACTTGCCAACTGGACCTATTACACCAAATTAGAGACGAGCAGAAAAGTGACGAGTGGATTGTTGATCTTACAGAGAGTGTTAAACAAGGCAAGCATACAAATTCCAGAATTGATGAAAAGAGTATGTTGAGGCTTGGGAATAGAGTTTGTGTGCCAGGTAGTAAGCAAAGCGAAAGAACCATCCTGAATGAAGCTCATCAAACTAAGTACACAATGCATCCAGGAGGTGACAAAATGTACCAGAATCTGAAGAAGACATATTGGTGGAGAGGCATGAAAAGGGATATAGCCAAGTATGTCTCTAGATCTTTGACATGTCAGCAAGTAAAGGCAGAGCACAAAAAACCTTCAGGGATATTACAACCTCTTCATATACCAAAATGGAAATAGGATAATATTGCAATGAATTTTGTCAGCGGCCTGCCAAGGAATCAGAAAAGGGAAAACACCGTATGGGTAATTGTGGATCGACCGAAGAAGTTAGCTCATTTCCTGCCTATTTGATCTACAGATGCAGTTGGAAAACTTGGAGAATTATACATCAAAGAAATTGTGAGACTGCATGGTGTTCCCAAAACTATAGTGTCAAATAGAGATTCCAGGTTCACATCTCAATTTTGGAAAAGCTTACAGAAAGAGCTAGGAAGTAGATTCATCATGAGCACTGTGTTCCATCCTTAAACCGATGGGCAGTCTAAGAAGGTCATTCAGATATTAAAAGATATGCTGAGAGATTGTGTCCTTGATTTCAAGGGCAATTAGAGCAAGTACCTACATTTGGTAGAAATTGCCTATGATAACAATTATCAGGCGAGCATACGGATGGTTCCATATGAAGCGCTTTATGGTAGGCCTTGCAGATCATCATCTTGTTAAATAGACTTCAAGGATCAGGTATTCACAGAACCAGAATTGGTAGAGGAGATGACCACTCAGGTAAAGCATATTCGAAAGAGGCTAGCTACAGCTCAGAGTAGATAGAAGAAGTATGCAGACAAGAGAAGAAGGCCTCTAGAATTTTAACCGAGTGACAGAGTATTCTTGAAAATCATCCTACAAAAGGGGATTAAGAGGTTTGGAATCAAGGATAAGTTGGCACCGGGATTCATCGGTCCATTTGAGATACTTAGACAAGTTGGTGAATGTGCCTATGAGCTGGACTTGCCAAATTGAATATCCTTAGTGCATAATGTATTCCTTGTATCGATGTTGCGAAAGTACAAACTAGACCCCCATCACATATCATACACTGGGAGGAAGTTGTACTTTGGGACAATGCAACTTACGAAGAACCAGCAGTCATAATAGTAGATCGTAAAGTACAGAATCTAAGGACCAAGAAAATTCCTTTAGTCAAGGTGTTGTGGAGGCATCATGATTTGAAAGAGGCAACCTGGGAGTTGGAGAGCGAGATGCGGATGAAGTACCCAAATCTGTTCGCCAGGAACACCTAACAGAATAGCATCGTACAAGTACTTGTACTTTTAAATTTCAAGGACGAAATTCTTTTAAGGAATGTAGGTTGTAATACCCTAAAATTTTATAATGCGTACACGTCGTCTTGGAGATTTAATAATAAATGAGAGAAAATAATAATAATAATAATAATAAAATTTTTCTTTATGTTGTAAAAACCATATAATACCAGTTTACATATATATATATATATATATATACACACACGTGCATATGAAAAATAAAATAAAATATATTCTTCCATTTTTCTTTACTCAAATCTTGGGCAAAAAAAATGAACAAACAAGAAACAAAAAAATAATAAAATAAATAACAATAATCAGATTTTTATCTGTTGAATGTAAAAAAAAAGGGAAAGAAGACTTGCTCTGGTGCTAGTACGTGAAGGGGAAGAGTTGTTCTTCTGCTAAACATCCTATTTGTTACCAAAGATCTGTAAACCTCCGCTGCTTCTTCCATGCGTCCTCAGCATTGTCACGGTTGGGTGTTGCATTTGGACGAAGAAGACGAAGAGCGGTAGTTGCTACTGCGTCATCACACAAAGAACGAAGAAGAAGGAAGAAGAAAGAAGAAGGGACAAAGCAGATATGTGGTTAAACGTGTTCCTATGAGCTGGTGCTGCATGAACGAAGGAGAATGCATCTGGAAAGCATTCTGTTGTTGTTGTGCGTGTTTTATGTGAAAAAAAGAAGACACAGTAGCACTAGCTGCTGTCCGCACAAAGAAGAAATCTACATCTTAGCAAAAACTAGATCGGGTGCATGACGTGCATTACTGCGCCGCGAAGACGAAAATCTGCTATGCGAAGCGAGATCTGCGTGCGCTGGTGCTTGTCTACGCGAAGGAAAAGAATGCAACTGTGCTGCATGCTAGTTTGTCTGTGTATGGAAGAAGAAGATCTACTGCGTCTTGCATGAAACGAAGAAGAAGAGTTGCAGCTCGTGCGATTCGTGCGTGTAATACCCTGACTATTTTCTGTATATATATGTATGCATATGTCATTTAATTGATTAATTGGTATAAATATATGCATATATATTAATTAGTACGTAAGTACATGACACTTTATTGGTGCATATACGTGTATATATATATATATATATTAGACATATAAAAATATTGGGTAAATATACTTTTTTCTATTTAAATAAGAAAATAACATTTTGAATAATATACTTAGTATGATATTAAAATAGAAAAGTATGTGTGTAAAGTATTAATTATATGCATTCATGAAAATAATATTTTTTTTAGTATGATATTAATATATATATATAGAAAAGTATATGTGTAAATGAAATGCATTCATGAATATAATATTTTATTTAGTATGATATTAAGATATGCATATATTAGTTAGAATACATGTATGATATTAAGATATGCATATATAGAAAATGATAGTCCCACATTGAAAAAATAGACAAAATGACTCTATATAAACCCTCCTCCTCTACCCATTTCCAATATAGAAAATGATAGTTTCACATTGGAAAAATAGAAAAAACTAGTTGAAAAATGACTCTACCTACTTTACCCATTTCATTCATCCCAAAGCAAGAACCGAAATTCTTCTTGCTCTCCCTTTGCCTCCTTCTTGGCAACCTCAATCCTTGTTCTTCTTTTCTTGAGCTATTCTAAATACCTTGTGAAGTAGTAGCAACAAAGTGCTACACAAGTTAGGAAGCGATCTCGAGGTAAATTTCTTTCCTTTCTTTTAATTTATTATTTTAATTTAAATAATGCTTGCTTGCTTTATTAGTTTAAATTTATTCTTATCTTTTTTATTAATGTTTTTTAATTATTATATTGCTAATGACCAAGAAAATATGCTCTGTAATTACGTCTTGTACGATCTTTTACATCAAAAATCAAATGTTAATATGAATGTTATACTGTTAGAGTTATTATTTATCATGCATTATTATGTTGTTGATGACCAAAAGAACATGCTCTGTAGTTGCGTCTTGCACGATCTTCTACATCAGAAATAGAAAGTCAATATTTTCGTGAATGTGAATGTTATTACCGTTGTAATAATTATATATTATTGCTACTATACACAAAAATAAGATTGAATAAGATTTCAACCACGTACCAGTACAAGAGACTTTCTGGGTTCCATGTAGAATTGGAATTGGCTGTTAGTACTGACACCAGAATGGAACGGGTTTCAAGAATGATCCCAATAGAGATGGGTTTGAGTTTCAGAATTGATCTCTCTCCCAAGATCTGGACCACAAAGGTTATTCCCGTTCGGTCTAAATTACGACTAAAACAATATGTTGTTTGAATTGATTTAATCCCTGAAAGTGTTTGATATGCTTGTATTATTTGGTTGAAATAATGAATTAAATAGATGGAATGATTCACTGGGCTTTTTAGCTCACCCCTTATTTTTCACATTTCCGAATTAACTTATAAGCCAATGTGGAGAATTATTTGCTCTTTTATGTACTTCATTGTACGGCATGCAGGCCCAAGCTAAATTATATTTTTCAATTTAGAATTTATTTTCGCTATAATTGATCATTATACTCAGAATTTTTGAATAAATAAATGAAGGATCTTATTTATTATGATGTCATTTTTACATAGACTAATGTACACAGGAACCCTAATGGATTTGGGTCTAAGAAGAATAAAATGAAACACGGGCCTGTCTTCCGAGGGACCCAAGATTATTGGTCAAAGAAAATTAGACCATCAAATGACATAGATGATGGGGCTCAGGAGGCGGGGTGTTACAATACGCAAAGAAAAACTAAACCGTGGTATAGCTTTTGATTCTAATATTCTTACATTTCGATGTTCATAGTTTAACATTATGGATTGAATGTGTGTATTTGGATTTGCAATGGATTGGGCATCAAATCTAGTTTCGAAAAGGGGACAAAGGAAAACGTGATAGTGAAGAGGTATAAGAGTTTCTGTTTTACAAACCTTGCATTTTGCTACGCGTAGAGTGATGTTCGTTTGGCTATAAATGTGAAAAATGGGATTGAGTGTTTCGATCCCTCTGCATTTGAGGCTCACAAATGCGAGACCTTTGCATTCGTGACCACATACGAAGCTTAGCATTTTTTTCTTATTTTGCGAAGCGGTGCATTTTTCGAATGCCCAAGACTTAGGGGGTATGTTTTAATATTTTTTTCAAGTTATTATTTTTGAGGAATGTGTTTTTTGGATGCATTAGATATGAAAGTAAAATAATATTTGTGAAGCCTTGCATTTTGCGAATGACCAACACCTAGAGGTTCAAATTTTTGTTATACTATTACGTGTCATTTATTTAAATTTATTGGGATGTTGGAAATGAAAGAAAAATATGAGTGAGGACCACGAATGGTGTACACTTGCACAAGGGCTTCCATTTTAAATAAATAAATATATAAGTGTCCTACACGAGTACCCCAAAAATATGCAAGTCTCATTATTCACCTTAAAAAATTCGATGTGAATGCCCAATATTTATTTTAAGCTCAACTTAAATGAATAACTAGAATTTTGGGTTCATTGGAAAGACTTTTATTTTACAGATTAACTATCAAATTTATGAAAAATGAATTTTTGGAGGTTCAGGATCTTTTATAGGTAGAAATGGGATTTTTGGACCCTGTAATTGGGAGCTTGATATTTAAAAGTCTTATTTTGTTCGTAATAAGTTTATTTTAATAGGAAAAGAAATATTGTTGAAGTTTGGGGGTTTGGAGATAAGAGATCGAATTTATTTGGAATCTGAATGCAAATATTGAATGTTGAAGTAATCCTATTTTAGTGAATTATTCATTTAAGAGCTTAAAGGGAATTTTGGGATGGTATTATGGTTGTGATTATTTTATTTAAGTTTGAGAGGCAATAAGAGCCTAGTAAATTTATTACATTAATTTTTCTATTGCCAAATAAAAGGGTTGAGCTATATATTTCATCAAAAGGACGCAAGGAAAAATCTCAACACATTCAGGTGGGTGGGATTACTACACCCCCTAGCCTTATTTAGACTTTGAATGCAAAACATGATACGTGTTTATATTTAATGTAACTAGAAGCATGCTAGGATATTTTGTTGATTCTTATTTGGAATGATGTAATGTGAATTCATGATGACCTGTTATTTGCTTTAATATCTTGCATGGAGATTAGCTCCATTGAAGTATTTCCTAAATGTTCAAGCATGCAAATATCTTTTATTTGGAAATTTATTTTTATGTCGAATGATGATTAGTATGAATTGGAATGAATTTTGAAACTAAAGAAGATTAAAGGATGATTAAGAACACATGTACCGGTGTGATGGACGAGCTACCAGCACATCGTATGTTTCCTTGCGATGGATGAGCCATGAGTGCATCATAGGTACCCCCACCAGAGAGCTACCTATGATAGCTGATATTGTCTTCGAAAGTTGGTAATAGTCGTAGAGCATTACCCCTTCCTTAGACTGTGGTCCCAATGATATAGCTATATAGCGTACCCGGGTTCACTCCCAGACCAAGGAGCTTATGAGAGGGTTATGGACTCTTTCAGTCTTAGGTTACAACAAAATAATTGAATGTGTAAAACACGTAATGTAATAAAAGTTCTTGCATATTTTGTTTTCTAGTTTAAATAATGCTAGTGATGTGTAGGCATGATCCATTGGGGTCTTGAGCTCACCACCTTTCTTTTTTAGGTGACCCATAAAGTTGTATGAGTCAACCGAAACCATGGAAGACTACTATATTGCTGAAACCCCATTGTGAAGGTTCTCATGTTTTTTTGTATCTTTTGTTTAACATTGGTATTTAATTTGAACTAGGCATGTACCCTTTTTCTTGCCTTTTTGTATTGCCAGACTTTTAGATATTTTAAATATTTTAATTTACTTTTGAAAATTCCAAACTATTATGTTATGTTGGATTGGGGCCCTTCAGGCCAAATATTTTTTTAAAATTATTTTATTTACTTGAGAAAATAATGGTTACATAAATTGTCTATTTTCAAAATTATTTCTAAATAACATTGGAAATTTTATTGGAATGTTTCACTAAATGAGATTTGAAATAAAGTTGTGAAAGAAAGAGGTAGTGCCACCAGTTTTCGATAGACGATACGTCAACAGCTTCTCCAATCGAGTGGGCGCGTCTTCTCCGCATGTGGCCCTAGAAAACATGTGGGACTAGGGGCCGAGGTGTTACAGATAGTGCTTATACTATGAGTAGTTATTTTAAATTGCACTTAACATTTATGTTATTCAAGTTATACAACTTATTTTATACACTATTATATTTTGAATGTGCATGGTTGTTTTAATTTTGATTTCAATTGTAATACTCAGATTTTTCAACGCGTACACATCAAAAATAAATTTTTAAAAATACTAAATAAATATAAAATATCCAAAAACAAGATTTAAATATTTATTATAATATTCAGTAAAGAAATAAAATAAATTATGTCAGTTAAAGTTGGGAAAAAATTTTAAAACAAAAATGTTATATTAGGGGTCTTTTTGAACTAATCCTTGAAAAAAAAGGAGAACTGGGACAAAAATATTTAAAAAATAAGAAAAAAAATTTAAAAAAAGGAATCTGTGAACAGTACCTGCAAGTACTGCTCACTATGGTTCAAAATCAAAGAAAGGCGAAACGTGATTTGATTTGGGCATTTCGATTTTGCTCAACAAATATCTGATTTTCGCGTAGAGATAGTCAAAATGATCTAGATCAGATCTAAAGCAATTCTAAGTGTCTAAGGTAAGACTCTGAAGCCTTAAACTCATTCAAATCAATGCCCATAGGCTAACAACTTCATAATCGCAGAATCGGTCTTGCAATTGGGCGATTTTGGGGTTTTGATACAACAAGCAATCTAGAGCGAGGTAAGCTCAGATCTTCCTCTTAAATTGATAAATTTGTGATTATAGACTAAATTTTGGAAGTTTGGACTGTTCATCTGCAGTTTTTGACTAATCCAAAGCATTTGAACAGATTTGGGCCATTCGGAAGGCAAAATTCTTGGGGCAAGGATAAAAGTCGATCTGCTCAACATTTGAGGTAATAGTCAAAATTAAAGTTGTTCTATTCTGAATTTGGAAGAAAATTAATATAGTTTTGTATGCTGATGTGGTGAGATGGGAAATCTGAATATTTGAGACCCTTATATAAGGAAATTGATATGGATGAGCTAGAATGGATATGAATTGTGATTTTTTATCGTAGTTTGGGGGTTTGAAGATTTAGAGTTTAATTTATGAAATTTCTATTTTTTCAAATTTTAGAATTTAGACTGTTGACCTTGGCGAGTAGGCGCAAGGATCTTTCTACATTATCAGGTGGGTGGAATTCTCTTGCTCACTAGTATTATGTAGATTTTAAGTTCAAAGCATGATGTTTGTGTAGCTTAGAACGTTAGATGCATGCTAGGACTGGTATGACTTTTGGATGACATGATTGTTGATTGTGCATAATGTCTGGTTAACTGTTTTATTATCATTGTTTGAATAATTATCATGTTGGCATGTTTATTGAAGGAATGCTTTATGATTTACATTACATAGCATGATGATATGGTATGGAATGAAAAAGGATTGAAACTAAATAAGATTAATAAAATAATAAAAATCCACGTACTGGGCGGTGGTGGATCTGATGACGCCTCGCAATTATATCTGCCACGCATAGTTCCAGATCCCATCATTGGTATTCTTAATGAAACCTCCTATGAAGGTTGAGAGTTCCTCAGATGGGTGAGCAATGACCATACATCATTGCACCTGTTCTTGGATGTTGTGATAGGTCGAGAACAGCATCGTGGCTCGAAACAATACTGACTAGGATCAATTTCGTGTTATAGAGGGACACCAAGAGTATATCTCTTTTGGTCTTAGAGTACAACAAAATAATTGAATGTTTAAAACGATTAATGTAATAAAAGTGTGTGAGTGCTTTGGTTTTGGTTTGTATAATGTTAGTGATGTGACGGGAAGATCCACTAAGCTTTTGAGTTCACCCCACTTTCTTTTACAAGTACTTGCAAAGGTAGAGTACACTAGTTGACCGTTGATTAGGAGTTGGTGAGTAACCTCACTAGGAAGTCACTGTTGGACTTGTATATTTTTGTCTCATTTTCATAGTGTATGTATTTTGAATAGGGCATGTGTGCCATTTATTTTCTCATGGAACTATTTTATATTTTAAAATGTTGTTTGGAACTTTAGCTCTGTGAGCCTGTTTTAGATCCTAAATTTTGAAGCGTATTTTGAGATGTTGCCTTTAGAGGCAAATGACACATGCATACGTTCAGATATACTTGAACCCTGCTATATGGGTTGGTTATTTTGATGGATTTCACTGCAATAATTTGTTTTCATTTAAATATTGACTGAGAAAAATCCGGTGAAGTGTTTAAAATTATTTTTCTAAGGTATAAAATTTGTTAACATGCATATATGATTTTCTATCAAGATTAATATGTTTTCTCATTTAATGAAATTGAGAATAGATTTAGAGAGTTGAAAAAAAGTTGACGACCCCAAGTTCCCGGCTAATCAGACCCCAACATTTGTAATGTCCCCTACGCACGACATCTAAGTCAAAGGGAACGCTTATCAATGTGTTGGGCTTGATGTGACGCAGGGTTCAGGTCTGGAGGCCCGAGGTGTCATAAAGTGGTATTAAAGCTTAGTCAATAGCTTACTGAGCTCAAGATTTGTCAGAGTTTAGTTAGTAGCTCTCTGGGAAAAGAGTTTAGTCCAATGGAGTATTCTGGACTTGGTTTTTCACTAGAAAAGGTCACCAGATTTGATTTTCACTGGAAATGGAGTTTTACTGGTTTTTATTTTTGGAAAAGTGAACAAAAATGAATAATAGTCATGGGTAAGTGACTAGATGGCTAGAAGTCTAAAAAAGACTTAGGTGATACCAACATGTTGGAGTACTAGTCGCAGGTGGACAAAAGTACGGGTAGTAGCCCTGTAGGTAGAAGCTATGCTCCTTGCGAGTGTTGCGCTATTTAAGAAATTATTAGAGACTTGGGACCAATGGTATCACATTAAAATAGGAAATTTACTACGTATTAAAACCCTAGGCCTAGGTAAAGACCGAGTGTTGTCTTGAGGTCACGATGGATCATTAATTAAAAACTTTTAAGACATAAGTTAGAAAGTTATAACATGAAAAAGTGCACTTGTTTTGGTTAAGACTCGATTTGGGAGATCCTGTATTTCTGATTTTTTATGTAGTATGGGATGCATAGAGACTTATAGGTATGGAGGAACCCTTGATTCGAAGAATGATGGACCATTTTTGGTGAGTAATCAATTCTTGGGAAAAACTTGTATGCACTGTATTCTACTAGTATGGGATGGTCCGGTATGGTGGGTCTTGCGTCAACCTTAGGGAGCGAAACACTTGAGAAATTGTAATGGGCAATGAATGGACTTTTTGGAAGAACTTGCATGCACTATATTCTACTGGTATGGGACGGTCGCATACGGTGGGTCTTACGTCATCCTTAGAGACCAGGATTTGGCGTAAATAACTAATCGTAAAGGAACATGGATTCCATTATGCTAGCATGCATTGTTTGATTATTTGTTAGGTGTTAGTGTGTGATATATATATATATATATATAGCATATTATTTTGAGTGTTGTTACCTAAATGCATATTATTTTGAGTATTATTACTCGAATTCCTATATCTAGAAACAAATAAAATGTTGTCGACTTAAAAGCATAAACCCTAGGCTACTGAAACATACCAAAAACCTAGAGATTTGAATTTAGAGTCATAGTAGCACGATGACGAGATGGTTATCGGTGGGTTTAAATTTCTTGGTATCATCACAAGTTACAGTGTCCAAAGATTTGAGGAAAAGGGATTGAAACTGAGATGGAAGTGGAAATAAAGTTTACAATATGTTCAATTATTAAATTTCTACTTCTTTATTATTAAGTTATTGGATACTGAAAATGATTTTTGACTTGTATATGATGTCGAGAGGATGTGGTAGAGGTAGACCTAGGAGAGTTCAAAGTAGAGGTGAGACCAGTGAAGAGTCGGGGCCTAGTGATGAGGGTACTCCAGTGGCAATAGCACCGGCGATGATTGTATTGACACCAGAGGCTATTACAAAAATGATGCAGAGGGCAATGGAACAGGCTATTAGGACCTTGCAGCCATCAGCATCTACATAGCCACCAGCACCAATACAGCCACAAGTGTAGCCATAATTACCTATGAAGCCGCCGGTACAGCCCCAGCCTCAGGTACACCAGGGATCTACTTCTATAGAGGCAATGCCACAGAGCAGGACAACCAATTTTAGGGAGCAGAATGATCTTCTGGTAGAGTCCTAGAAGCTGCATCCTAGTACATTTGAGGGAACTAGCGATTACATGCTGGCAAACAGATGGTTCTCTGAGATGAAGAAGCACCTAGACGTTGTGGGGGCAGTTGGACCAAGGAGATGGCATTTGCTATGCATTAGTTGGTAGGACCAACCTACCATTGGTGGGAGATGATTGTAGCCAATCCCACCATTGATCAGTCAGTCATGTCATGGGAGGACTTTAAGATTCAGTTTTATAATAAGCTCTTCTCCATGACGAGACAAAGGCAGTTGCAGTTGGAGTTGGTTAGACTGACACATAGAGGCATGACTGTTACAGAGTGCGAGTAGAGATTTACGGAGTTGTGCAGGTTTCCTCCCACTTTGTTCACTGATGAGCAGTCAAGGGCGGACTGCTTCATTCAGGGACTAAAAGTTGAGATCCAGAAGATACTAACACCATTTAAGCTAACGTCCTTATTAGATGCAGTGGAGGGATCACAGATGGTTGAGAGGGATCTGGAGTTTGAGCAGACATTGAGGGGTAGGAAGAGGACCAGATCAGACTAGTCTGCACGACCTTCATTGGTAAGATCGAGTTGTTAAGAGGCACATGGAACACCTCAGGCTCAGAGGTCAACATAGACCTGGGGTAGACAACAGAAACAACTACCTCGTCCTGACTAACCTGCAGATGCACAAAGAGAGGAGGCGAGGAAGAAGGGGCTGCGTTTTCTATGCTATTTAGAGGGACACATTGCTAGATATTGTCCTACTAGTGCAGTGACTCCTGCACCTCAGCCACGGCCACAGACCCGAGCCTAGATAGCTCTCACATAGTAGAGACCACAACCACAACAGCAGACTCAGGCTCATTTGTACGCAGTTGACAGCCATAAAGATCCTACCCCAGCGGTGGAAGGTACATTTTTATTGTTTGGCGTTGTTGTGCAGGTGTTATTTGATTCCGGTGCTACTAGATCTTTTATCTCTGGGGATATTGTGAGTAAGTTACAATTGGTGACAAGCTCTTTGGCTAAGTCCTTGGAGGTGGTTATGTCGATTGGCAATACTGTGAGTTCGAGGAAGTTACATAGATGCGAACTCACATTCGAAGATCGACTAATTTTAGTAGATCTCTGCATGTTGCATTTTGGCGGCTATGATGTGATACTAGGGATAAACTAGTTGACTCATTATCAGGCATAGATTGATTGCAAGAGATGAAGAGTTACCTTCAGGTTGCCATCTAGTGAGTTGCTCAAGATTGATGGGAATGTACAAAGGTTGCCGAGGAGTCTTATTTTAGCTCTCTTGTATGCTACCAAGTAAAAAGAGGATTTCAGGCAGCTATTAGTGGAGGAACATGCAGAGGGGACTAAGGAGGTTCAGGGGATACTTGTGGTATATGATTATATTGATCTGTTCCCTGATGATTTGCCTAGATTTCCACTGCACAGGCAGATCGAGTTTTAAGATTGAGTTGCATCCTGGTACAAATCCCATAGCTATTCCATCGTACATAATGGCACCAGCAGAGCATAGTATTTTTCTAAGATAGATCTGAGGTTAGGGTATCATCAACTACAGATCTGGGAGTCAAATATACAGAAGACGCCTTTTAGGATGCGGTATGGCCACTTCAAGTTCACAATCATGCCATTCTGCTTAACTAATGCTCCAGTTGCATTCATGGATCTAATGAACAGAGTCTTTAGCAACTTCCTTGATTAGTTTGTCATAGTATTTGTTGATGACATTCCGATTTATTCCCGTTCAGAGGCTAAGCACGCACAACATTTGTATACTATTTTGGAGACCTTGTGGAAGAATGAGTTGTATGCGAAATTCAGTAGGTGTGAGTTCTAAATGAAGCAGGTCAAGTTCCTTGGCCACATTATCTTAGTAGAGTAATAGCAGTAGAGTCAGAAAAAGTACAGGCAGTATCTGATTGGAAGCAACCCACGATACTCACTAAGATCAGGAGTTTCCCTGGGTTGGTTGGATACTACCGCAGATTCATAAAAGACTTCTCCAAATTAGCGGGTCCAATCACAAAGTTAACTAGAAAGGACGAGAAATTTATTTAGAATGATCAGTGTGAGCAGTCCTTTTAGAGTTGAAGAAATGGTTGACTACAGCACCAGACTCAGGCTTGATGCAGAGGGTGCACTCAGATTGGGGAATTGAATCTGCATGCCAAGTTCTGGATAGACAAAGGGAACCATATTGGATGAGGCACACCAGACGAAGTATATTATGTATCCGGGTGTTGAAAAATTTTATTAGAATTTGAAGACAATTTTCTAGTAGCGAGGGATGAAGAGAGATATAGCTAGGTATGTCTCTCGGTGTCTGACTTGTCAGCAAGTGAAGGCCAAGCATAAGAAGCCATCAGGATTGTTATAGCCACTTCCAATACCAAATGGAAGTAGGACAGTATTGTGATGGATTTCATCAGCGGCCTACCAAGAAGTCTAAGAGGGGAAAACACTGTATGGGTCATCGTGGAACAATTGGCAAAGGTAGCGTACTTCCTACCTATTTGATCCACTGATATAGTGAATAGACTGGGTGAGCTGTATGTTAGAGAGATTGTGCAATTCATGGTGTTCCCAGGACTATTGTGTCAGACAGAGATTCCAAATTTACATCTTAGTTTTGGCAAAGCTTACAGAAGGAATTGGGAAATAGACTCACTATGAGCACAACATTCCACCCATAGATAGATGGGTAGTCTGAGAAGTTTACTCAGATGATTGAAGATATGCTTAGAGCATGTGCCATGGATTTCAGAGGTAATTGGAGCAAGCATCTACATTTAGCTGAGTTTGCCTACAATAATAGCTATTAGACAAGCATCAGGATGGCTCCATAAGAGGCGCTCTATGGCAGACCTGTAGATCACCATCTTGCTGGGTAGATTTTGAGGACTAGGTACTCATTGGACCCAAGTTGATTGAGAAAATGAACCTACAAGTTAAGCAAATCCAAAAGAGGCTAGCTGCAGCACAGAGCAGACAGAAGAGTTATGTTGACAGGAGGAGAGAACTCCTAGAATTCCAAGCAGGTGATCTAGTTTTCTTAAAAATCAACCCACAAAGGGTATTCGCCAATTTGGAGTGAAAGGGAATCTAACACCTCGATATATCGGTCCGTTTGAGATTCAAAGACGGGTCGATGCATGTGCTTATGAGCTAGATTTGCCAAACAGAATGTCCTTAGTACAAAATGTGTTCCATCTTTCGATGTTTCAAAAGTATGAGCCAGACCCTTCTCATGTCATTCATTGGGAGGATGTCGTACTTAGGGATGATGCTACCTACTGGGAGCTAGCAGTCAGTATCCTTGATTGTAATGTGCAGAGTCATAGGACCAAGGACATACCCCTGATCAAGGTCCTATGGAGGCATCATAACTTGGAGGAGGCGACCTGGGAGTTAGAGAGCGAGATGTAGAGAAAGTACATAGATCTCTTCACCAGGAATGACTGAGTGGTCACATTATATAGGTTTTTTAAATTTCGAGGATGAAATTTCTTTTAAGGGGGTAGATAGTAATACTCAAATTTTTCAACTCATGCACATTAAAAATAAATTTTTTAAAATACTAAATAAATATAAAATGTCTAAAAACAAGATTTAAATGTTTCTTATAATATTTATTTAAAAAATAAAATAAATCATGTCAATTTAAATTGGGAAAAAATTAAAAAACAAAAAAATATATTAGGGGGCCTTTTTGAACTAATCCTTAAAAAAAAGAGAACTGGGGAAAAAATATTAAAAATAAGAAAAAATAAAAAATAAAAAAAGGAACTGTGAACAGTACCCGCAAGTATTGTTCACTACGATTCAAAATCGAAAAAAAGGGGAAACGCGATTTGATTTGGGCATATTGATTTTGCTCAACAGAGATCCGATTTTCGCCTAGAGACAATCAGAATGATTCAAATCAGATCTAGAGTAATTCTAAGTGTCTAAGGTAAGATTTTGAAGCCTTAAACTCATTCAAATCAATTCTCATAAGCTAACAATGTCAAAATCACAAAATCGATTGTGCGATTGGGCAATTTTGGGGTTTTGATATAATGAGCAATCTGGAGCAAGGTAACCTCAAACCTTCTTCTTAAATCGATAAATTTGTGATTATGGACTAAATTCTGAAAGTCTAGACTTTATTTGCAATTTTTGACAAATCAAAAGCATTTGAATGGACCTAGGCGATTTGGAGGACAAAATACTTGGGGCATCGATAAAACTCGATCCGCTCAACGTTTGTGGTAATAGTCAAAATTAAAGTTGTTCTATTCTTAATTTGGAAGAAATGAATATAGTTTTGTATACTAATGTGGTCAAATGAGAAATTCGAATATTTGGGAATTCGAATAAGGAAATTGATATGGATGAGCTGGAATGGATATGCGTAGTTTGGAGGTTCAAAGATTCAGAGTTTAATTTATGAAATTTTTATTTTTTCAGATTTTAGAATTTGGACTATTGACCTTGGTGAGTAGGCGCAAGGGTCCTTCTACATTATCAAGTAGACGAAATTCTCTTGCTCACTAGTATTATGTAGATTTTAAGTTCAAAGCATGATGTTTGTGTAGCTTAGAATGTTAGATGCATGCTAGAACTGGTATGACTTTTGGATGACAAGATTGCTGATTGCGCATAATGTCTGGTTAACTGTTTTATTATTATTGTTTGAATAATTATCATGTTGGCATGTTCATTGAAGGAATGCTTTATGATTTACATTACATAGCATGATGATATGGTATGGAATGAAAAAGGATTAAAACTAAAGAAGATTAATGAAATAATAAAAATTCACGTACTGGGGCAGTGGTGGATCTGATGACACGTCACAATTAAATCTGCCACGCATAGTTTCATATCCCATCATTGGTGTTCTTAATGAAGCCTCCTGCGAAGGCTAAGGGTTCCTCGGATGGGTGAGCAGTAACCTTACATCATTGCACCTATTCTTGGATGTTGTGACAGGTTGAGAATGGTATTGTGGCTCGAAACAATACTAACTAGGATCGATTTCGTGTCATAGAGGGATACCAGCAGTATATTTCTTTCGGTCTTAGATTACAACAAAACAATTAAATGTTTGAAACGACTAATGTAATGAAAGTGTGTGCATATTTTGGATTTTGGTTTATATAATGCTAGTGATGTGTTGGGAATATCCACTGAGCTTTCGAGCTCACCCCACTTTCTTTTATAAGTACTCGCAAAGGTGGAGTACATTAGTTGATTGGTTGATCAAGAGTTGGTGAGTGACCTTGTTGACACCCTCGCAAGTCTACGGGATCGCGATAGTAATAACCAGTGAAGACCAGGTATCGTCCTCAGGGAATGAAACTTTAGTAAACTATCTCAAATCACAATCTAATGTTAGCATTCATTTTATTAAGGCACATAACAGAGCTTAATTTGTTTAATCTAAATCATAATTCAAACTATTGAAAGCAATAAAAATCTTTTTCAAGAACTAAGTTGAATAATTGTATAGGATAGTGAATTCTTTTGCTCTCACCTTTAATTTCTATTCCAATTAATTAAACCCTTAGTTATATATGTTCTAACACTATTCATCAAAGCCTTCTCCCGAGGTACCTTAACTCATATTAGCCTTGTTCCCTAATAACCTCTCCCGAGGCGCACAGTTAACAATCTAATGCTTTACAAATTGTAATCACGTGCAACCTCCTAAACAATCGACAACATCCCAGTTAATCAATTAATCGATGTTTATATTCTGACTAACCATTAAATTCCTCTTCTGAGTTAATTTACTGGTTTGAGATCATAATGTTCATGGTCAAGTAAACATTAAGCATTAAACACACACAATATAAAACAATGCATCAAAATTAATTAAATGGAACAAGAAATCTCAAGTTCATATATCAAAACTTCACATACTAGACTTACAAATTGACTAGCCTGACATTGTATTAAGTGCAAAACATTAAAGAATAATGAATACAAGGTAACATACTCAAAACTCTAGCCTTGATCTTTACTTCTTTGTGTTTCTTTCTCTTTTCATCTGTCCAGCTGTCAAAGTCTACTATTCTTCGAAGTTAATCCTCTCCAAACCCTAATATCTCATCCTATATATATTAGACAATGTAAAAGCCCTAAATAAAATAATAAAATTACAAACCAATCGCATTACCGCAATCACTAAATGCGGTAATCTCGATACACATCAAGAATATGAATTTCAGATTCTGATTACCTCGGTCATTGAAACAATGACTATGGTAACTAGTGACTTTATACTTCTTACTCCTCTAATTACCTAGCTAATTGAAATGATTACCTAGGTAACGAGCGACATGATGTTTCCTGCTCTTTTGATTACCTAGGCCATTGAACTGATTACCTAGGTAACTAGTAACATGATATTTCTTCTCCTCTGATTACCTAGGTCATTGAAATGACTACCTGGGTAACCAGTGACATGATATTTGTATTTTCAACCATTCTTTACTTCTCTTGTGCTATTATTTGTTATTCCGATTCATTCTAAACTTGCATAGACACTCAAAACCTTTTTTGGACATTATATTCACATAAAAAAATGCCAGAAATAACACTTAAATCATGTTAATATGCAACTAATCGTGCAATAATGCTCTAAATGCATATGTAACAAATATAAATAAATACACTTAATTTCCTATTAAACTCTAGCAAAGTATACATAAAATACTTATATTATAGTTAGTATGGTATACAACTAACAGATCTCACTAGGAGGTCACTGTTGGACTCGTATTTTTATTTTTGTCTCATTTTCACAAATCTTGTATATATTTTAAACCGGGCATTTGGCCATTTATTTTATCATGGAACTGTTTTATATTTTAAAATGTTTTTTGGAACTTTGGCTCTGTGAGCCTATTTTAGATACTAAATTTTGAAGTGTATTTTGAGATGTTGCCTTCAGAGGCAAATGACACATGTATATGTTCAGATGTACTAGAACCCTACTATATGGGTTGGTTATTTTGATGGATTCCACTGCAGTAATTTGTTTTCATTATAAATATTAACTGTGCAAAATCTGATAAAGTGTTTGAAATTATTTTTTTGAGGTATGAAATTTGTTGACATGCTTAGTATGATTTTCTATCGAGATTTATTTGTTTTCTCATTCAATGAAATTGAGAATGGATTTAGAGAGTTGAAAAAAAGTTGACCCCAAGTTCCCTGCAGATCATACCTCAAAAATTTGTAACGTCCTGCACGCACGGCATCTATACCGAAGGGAGCGCTTATCAATGCATTGGACCCGACGTGACGCGTGCAGGACGACTTGGGTTTTGGTTCAGGGCCCAAGGTGTCGCATCAATTAATTGGCTAATTTTAATAGCATGCAAATATTTTTCTCAATATATATATTCAATGCATTATCAGTTCTGTAAGGAATGACAAACCCAAATAAATTCAGTCATGTGGAATAATATATTGAGTAGATGATTAATCGTCCTTTAGCATGACAAATATAGGTAAGTGCACAAAAGGTTTTGACTTTTACATTTGTATGCCTGATATATGTCGGCATATGTATATATATATTTACATACGACTAATATAAGTATGTTTGCTTTGACCTTGCTTTATATTTATGCCATTTATTTTACATAAAATGCATGTATGTGAAATATTATAATTGATTGTGCAATTTAGGTGCTAGTTACTAAGCCTCACTAATTTCAGCTTATTCCCTATTTTTCTCCCTAACCTTTCATGTCTCTTCGCTTTAGCGAAGGGTAAGTTGTAGTGATCACCTGAAGCCCGTGGTGTGATTTTTGCTAGGGGTGTTCATCAACCCGATTAACCTGACCGAACCGACCAACCCAAACCTTTTGGGTTGGTTTGGGTAGGTTTTCAACTATATTTGGGTTGGGTTGGGTTTTAAAATGCTCAACCCAACCGGTTTGGGTTGGGTTGTGGGTTTAACCCCCATAACCAGAACATGACTCGACCCAAACTGAAAAATATCCTAGGTTTTGTGCAATTGATTTTGGTTCTAAATAAAATATGATTCAAGGAGATGATGCATTTTGTTGCGTGAAAGAAAGCATAAGCATATTATTCAAGTTTTTGTATTAGATTGATGCATTAACCATTATATATCTAATAAAGGGGCTCCTTGTACTCGTTTTGTATTAGATTGATGCATTAAACATCATTTTTTATTTATTACTTTTCCTATTGCTTAGTCATATGTAATATATTTATGGTGTTCCCACTATTGTTTAATCTATTATTAATCAATATTCTTCACCTGTTTCAAATTTGTTCTATCTAATATTTTTTTTGTTTATTTTCAAATCCTCATCTTTTTATTTGAATTTTTGCTGATGTTCTTCTCATTCCTTGTAATTTTTTTAGTTTAGTCTCACAGCTTATGGTTCATTCTCCTTATATTGCTTCTTCTTCATTTATAATATGCTTACCTATATCTAAGCAAGGAATGTTATTTTTAAGTAAACTTGTAAAAATTTTAAAATTTAACCCGATAACCCAACCCAAACCGAACCGAACCTAAACTATTTGGGTTGGGTTGTGTTTAGTCGTAGATTGGGTTGGGTTGGGTTTCAACTTTTCCAACTCAAACTATTTGGGTTGGGTTGCGGGTTTACCCCAAACCCGACCCAACCCAACCCACGAACACCCCTAATTTTAGCTATAAGGGATTTGTTTTTACTGTAAATAGCCCCAGCTATTTACAGTATGGTGTTTCTTTTTGAACGTGTGGTGGAAGTTCAAATTATGTATGTATAATCACCAACCATTTTAAACATTGTAAAAATAAAATTTGAATCACTTATATATAAATTATGGACATTGTACATAACTTGGATTGTTATGGCACTTAGTAGCTCTAATTTGTGTGTTAATATAATGAAAAACTTTAAGCATTATTTGGTTGACCAATGGCGTGAGAAAATAATCAAGTTATGATGTCCTTTGGTACTCGCCTTTGATGGATGAATAACAAGGTCTTGACAAGTCAATTCAAATTTAGGAAAATTTTGTTTACGGTTACAACAAAATTGGAACATTCCATGTTAAATAAGTTTTATAACCCACTTACACTATTCTTTAAGGGCATGTTTGGTGTGTAGGATTGGATAAGATTATTTGTGTAAGATAGGATGGGATGAAATTGGATTGCATAGAAGGAGATTAAAAATAAAGTAATCCAGTGTTTGATGTACAAAATAATATTATTACAAATAATTAATAAAAATAAAATAAAAAATACAAAAACAAAACTTTAATTTTGTAATAATATCATTACAAATAAAAAATAGATAAAAATAAAAATAAAAAAACCTTAGGATAAAATAATCTCATCATTTTAGGTGACATTATTTTATCTTACAATAAGAGGATAAAAAGTGGGCCTAGCTTAAAATTTACTCCATCCCTTTTGGTACCAAACATGTCATCTCGCCTTCCAAACAATCCCCTAAGGCCTCGTTTGGTGCACAGGATGGAATAAAATTATTTTGGTGAGGATGGGATAGAATAGGATAAGATGAGATAAGATGTGATATAAAAATTTTTTAAAATATATTTTTAAAAAAATAAAAATAAAAATAAAATTTTTTGGGTGGGATAACTCAATTCCACCAAAAATGATGGGATTGAGTTATCCCACCAACATAGGATACGTGATGTAGGCCCGGATTAATTTTTAACCTATGCCATGTAGCCCCAAACATGGGATAGGATAAAAAATTATCCTATCTCAACCTAATCCCCCTACCAAATAGAGTCACTTCTCATGCCAAGTTTTCTTTTTTTTTTTTTGGGGGGGGGGGGGGGGGGGGGGGGGGGGAGAAAAAATTTTTTTTTTTTTTTTTTTTTTTTTTTTTTTT
>JAJIYU010000456.1:0-51227 GCA_030144865.1 Tinospora cordifolia
TACTTTGGAAGACCATACACTCCTTGTATACTTTTTGTTATTTCATTTACATTTTCTTTTTATCATTTCTTTAGGATGGGGCCGGGACGAGACAACATCTTTGCTTCTAATTATAATTAAAGGTAAAAAATTATACACATATAGATGCCGATCCATTCAAGGCTTTGACTTCTCATTTCTTTGTCCTTTTAGCATAGGCGTTCCTTTACGACGAAAAGCCGTTCAACTCTAAATTTGAGTGAAGCAAGAGGAAAGGGAGGTGGAATCCAAGAGGGTTTTTTAGGGAGAAGGGAAGACGGATTGGAGCAGTAAGCAAACCAAAGTTTTGTTTAATTCAATTGTGAATCTGTTTGTACTTCAATTAAAGGGTTTTCTGATAGTTAAAAACATTATTTTACAGGAAAATATAGTTTACTAATGAAATAATTTTCTTAATCTGTTTTTTTTTTTCTTCTATGGAAAAAGAAGAAGAAGAAGAACTTGTTCAAAAACAAAAAAATTTCTACACTTATATGATATAAGATATAAAAGAAAAAAGATAAATAAAATGTTTTTATTGACAATGAGAATAGCTTAATTGATAATATATAAACTTTATCATGTAAAATGATAATTTTTGAGCTCTATAAGTGTAATGTTGGTGAGAAAACGGGGTCAAGAAAATTTTTTGTGGAGCATGTTTGGTAACTAAGTACACGATATACTTCGTTTTCGTGTAAAATCTAATATTTTCTCAAGTGAACAATAAATATACTTTTTTCATCTATTATGGTCCCAAGATCAAATAAAATTGAAATTATGAATCCACTTCAAAATGAAACTTGTTATTGGGACATTGCTATTCATAATTTTAACTACACTAGACGCATAAATTTCTTTGTTTGAAGTATGGGCTCACTTTGGATTGTTTGTATTTGTAATTCTTGGTAGAACTAATATGTCTGTACTTTTTGTCATTCTACAATGTTCAAATAGAATCAATTACACTAAAGACATGATAGAACTGCAAGATCAATTGGTCTGAGAAAGCGAAAAGCCCTTAAGAGAGGCTATAAGTCCCGCATAAGGATGCATTCTACTTTTTACACCACTTCCAAAGAAAACTAGACAACTAGACACTCATAATGTTCGATCCTCAAACGGGAGGAAAAAAGTTAGACTTGGCCAGCCAAAGCAATCTTGGGAGTGTGATATCTAGTGGGACACTTGCACAAGTGGCCCATAAAAGTTGACCCAAGTGTCCAGCACAAGTGATGGACACCTCACAATAGTTATGATTTTGGTTTTCATGACAATTGGCACATGAAAAAATATGGAGACAAGGTTATGGGATATGCATAACTACATCAGTTCACGAGAGAAAATGTGGCTACAAGTTGGGATATACACACAAGAGTTCTAGTAGAGGTATACGCTATTCTGAAGTGACTATTGGATAACAACTTCTCATTCCTTATGTCTGTCAAATTAAGGAGTTTAGGTTAAGTCCACCAGCCTATTTGAGAACAGCTAACTAGATGTTAGTGTCTAGCGTTATATTAAGTGTCTAAAGAAGTTATCAGCTTGTTACGAAGTAGTTATCACCTTCTTACAATTTTTGTTAATTGACTGAAAAACTACTATTGTCCTTTTATTGTTCCATATGAATATAAATTAGTCTCAAGGAATGTGATTAAGCTAAGAATTCAAAATCTCATATAAGGCAAACACCATTGTTAATTCCTCTAACTGCTCATCACAAAACTCAGCTCAGATGATCATTGCAAAATGTGTTGGATCATCAACCTTTAGAGGATCATTGTTGCAGTTGATGTCTATTGAGTTAGACAGGAACAATTATCTTCTCTGGAAACTGTTGGTGTTATTTGTGATTCGAGGACACAAATTGGAAGGACATATCTTCGGATCAAAGCCCTGTGCACCACCAAAAATTGTAATATCAAGTTGATCGAGTGAAGAAATTCAAGAAAATCTATATTATGATTTTTGGATGATTCATGATCAATTGTTGATGGGGTGGACTCTAAATTCATTAATTTCTTGTGCCTAGAAAGCAAATGAAGATCTCTATGGTGCTCAAAATAAGGCACAGATTTAATTAAGTAGAATTGTTATTCAAAAGAAGGCAGAGAGTATCTACCTATCAGTACTTCATTGCAAGATAAGGAACAATTATCTTGGCTTGAACTTTAGTGATCTCTACTCTGTTTTGATGCTTTTCCCGAACAATTGTAGAATATGAGCAATTTCTCTCTTAATGTAAATGCATCAACTAATCTTGGATCTAGATATGCAAATCAGACTAGTAATAGAGCATATGGTTCAAACTCACAAGCTAAAATGCATGGAGGTGGTAGATCTAAGTGTCAAGGAGGTAGACCAAACAACAACTCTCGTCCTTTGTGTTAGATCTATAGAAAATATGACCATTCAATAGTCATATGCAACTACATAATAAATTTCTCATTTATGGGGCCTCCAAGGAATAATAATACACCAGGTGCAAATATTGTTACACTAAATGTAATGATTGATTGGGCTTGGATCATTGACAGTAAAATCTCACATCATGTTACAAATGATGTTGCTAATCTAAATAATGGTAAATAGTATGAACGTAAGACTTTCCTATATGTTGGAAATGGTTCACAATTAAAAATAACACATTTTGGACATCAAAATCTAAAGCATTCTTCATGCCAAAATATAAAAATATCAAGAATAATTTACTATAGTATTGCTAGACTCATATTTACATGGAATTTCATGCCAATTATTGGTGTTTGAAGGACAACAATACCAAGATGATGGTGCTTAAAGTATGTCTAAAAGATGGACTACATTGACTTGGTTCTCAATAGATTAAAGAGGCTGTGAATGTTTTGAGTTCTAAAATACATGTTGTTTCCTATGATAATAGTTGCATTGAACAAAATATATCTAAGATTACACTGTGGCATCATAGGATGGGACGTCCTTCCTTTAATGTGCTCTTTGGCTACTGACTTCATGTCATATTTTGTACCTTGAAATAAAATGTTACATCTATGTGATGCTTGTCAACATTGTAAATCACATTCGTGCTTCATAAATGATTTGTTTCTTTGCTCCATTTCCTCTTGAGTTACTACATATAGATGTGTAGGCACCTTCTCTTATTGCATCATTATCTGGTTATGAGTATTATATTCATTTTTTAGATGATTATTCAATATTTGCATAGATAAATCCATTAAAGATGAAATTTGAGGCTTTCTCTACATTCTGTGCCTTCAAGATAATGGTGGAAAACAAGTTTGGGACTAAAATTAAATGTCTAAAATACAATTTGGGATGTGAATTTAGATCATTTTCTAAATTTCTAACTCAACATAGTATTATATTTCAGCATCCTTGTCCTTATGAACATGAACAAAATGGACGAGCTAAAAGGAAGCATCAACATATCACTGAAATGGCTTTGACTTTACTAGCTCAAGCTCAACTTCAATCTTGCTACTAGTGGGATGTTTATATTGCAATTCAGCTGAACAATGTTCTTCCAACTAAAATCCATATCTATAATCACCTTATTAGGTACTCTATAGGAAATTGCTTATGTATAAATTTTGTAAATGCTTTGAATGTTTGTGTTATCCTTTTCTTCGACCACATCAAAAGCATAAATTTTAGTTTCATTCCTCAGCTTGTGCTTTTCTTGGTTATAGTTCAACATACAAAGCGTATAAATGTTTAGCTTCAAATGGTACAGTCTACATTTTAAGTAATGTAGTATTTGATGAAACTCGATTCCCTTACAAATAGTTATTTTGTTCTTCATCTTTCGCAACCTTAGTCCCTTTTTCTCAAGTCGCTTTACTTATTCCATTAAGTCATGATAAAGTATTTAATTGTACTACTTTAGTTCTTATATCTTCGTCATCTAGTTTACTCGTACCTAATTTATCTAGTCAATATTTACATTAATGTCCTATGTATCGTCTTCTTCTTTTACACCAAATTCTTTTGATCTAGTCTTCCGTTCAAAGTAATCATCCCATGATCACTACATCAAAGAATGATGTTTTTAAAGAAAGAACCTTTCTATCTAGTGTGGATGTAATACCCTAAAAATTTGTATAGAAATCCAATAAATGAGAATTGAAATTGTGTATAATAATGTTAGAAATACATTGGACACTCCACATGAATATATGTATTAAACTCGCAAGAATTAGCAAGTTGTTAATCATATTTTGTAACTAAATTAGCAACTTTCACTTTGTTTTAAAGTATAAAGACATAAGAAATGGGAAGGAAAAGGAAGAAAGAAGGAATTGGGTGAAGAAACGAACCAAAAACAAAAAGAAAACCCAAAACCACGGTCTTGCAAGCTAGACCGTGTGCTCAATTGCAGTTATGCGGTCCTGCGTCTTGGTGAAATCGCAAGACCGCGGTCCTGCAAGTGAGGACTGTGGTCTTGCATCTTGGGTGGTAAAGGAATAGTCTTGCAATAAGGAAAACTCGCAAAATTGGTGTTCGTCAAGACCGCGTCTCCCTGATCACGATCCTGCAATTAGGGTACGCCCTAAGACTGCAATCCTATGAGCCATGACCAAGGTCCCACGATTGAACTTAGAATTAGAAAGTCTGTTCGCGTAGAACAACAAAGGACTCAAGGCTCTCCATTATAAATACATACGTGCAAAAACCCTAATCACAATTCGACTTTCACAGCCGCTCGCCTTGTGCTCGTAGAGAAAAACCCTAATCGTTCTACCCAAATGTTGCTTTCGTGCAGCCCTTACCGATACTAGAAATCAGTTACTGTAGGTTCTCTTTTTCCACTGCGTGACTGAGATTAGCTTCACCTACTCAACACCATCTTGGCAGTAGCATAAACATTGGAAGAAGAAGAAGTGACTATAAGAAGATCAGACGACTAAATGGTGAAACGAAGGTAAGACTTCCATTAACATATGCTACTTATTATTGGTCCATTACAGTCGAAACTAAGGGTGGCAATTCATATTATCGTGCCATAAATGAGTCGTGCCGTAAACAAGTCGTGTCATATATATTGTAAACGGGTTATGTCATAAACGGGTTGTGTCATAAATAGGTCGTGTTATAAATGGGTCGTTTCGTAATCGTGTTTATAATTTTGTACCTGTATATGACCTATTTAACTTTTTATAATCAATTTTTAAAATAAAATTTTAAAATAAATATTAGTAAAAATATAAAACATATTAAAAATAAAATAAAATTTTAAAAAATTATATCTAAAAAAATAAATAAATTACATAATCAACAAATTAATAAATGTATTAATTTTAAATTAACTTATATATAATTTATCTCTTAACTTATGTATAATCGTGATAAACGTATTATTTTCGGGCTTATCAAGTTAACCTATTTATGACCCACATTTAGTCGTGTCTAATCGTGTTTGACCGTTTTGACCCAAACCCGTTTATACTAAATCCAAACTCGTTAACTTCGTGTCATGTTATCGTATCATGTCACAAATTGCCACCCCTAGTCGGAACATAATTGTTTCTGTTGATGTAACAATGTTTGGCCTTGTAGTTGAAGTGTAACTACTCTTTTGCCCTAACGGTGGACGGAAGGAGCGTAAGGCATCCGGAGAAAACTAACTAAGGAAGGTATAAAATATTTCTAACCACTGAAAGACTTTGAATCGTAGGTTTGAAATATCAAGTCTCAAGTACGAGGGAAACAGGAAATGTGCTGGAATGCGATTTCTTAGAATACCATGTGACTATCACAGTGCTACATATAGCACGCTGTGAGAACGACCTCGTTTTACTGTAGTAACATGGAGAGTATTGCGGTAACATGATAAACAAGTAGTTTATCAGATTCTTGTGCACAAAACTATAAACACTATAACATCTAATGGTTATGACCTATTAGCGTAACAAATAACATGTATATCACTTAATAATGATTTTAGGAGTTAAAAACAATGAGAACACTTGTACTAATGTTAAATCATTAGGTTGATAACTTGTAACCATTGAGGTGTGAATTAGAACGCGAGGAGCAAACTAACAGGTGGAAGTAACTATCAAAACTCTTTTGTATAATTTTGGTTAAAATACAAAACATGATTGTGTATAATTCTTGTTATTCATTGTTTTAGAAGCATATTAGGGGTGTATGCCTATAAATGAATGTCTATCTGTTGTTGTGGATTTATAACATGCCATGTTTTGTACAAAATTATGTTACAGTTAAGAATTTATGCCATGCATGCCAATTGATAAATAGAATGATTAATGTGATTACGAGTATGATAACTTTCTATTTATATCCATTGGTTTTTTTCTATTGGATAATCGAAATCTGAATATACTTGTGATCATTAATCAAAGATGATAAAGGGAATTAACCACATACTGGTGCAGTGATGTAGATACTGTGGCAATCGTTTGGCATCATCGTGGGTATTCCTAGCCCTAGGTGGGTCTCTGTTTGAAATGGGACTAAGAGTCTAAGTAAAACTTTATTCCTTGGTTGACGATCGAGTGAGACATCAATCTTGAGATCGAGTTTTGGAGCGTGTAACAGGCCTTGGGTGTTACATTGAGTGCTTTGAACCTAAGTTGGAATGCCGAGGGAGAACCCATTTTAGTCTTAACGCTAACTTAAACAGTTGAATCATTGAAAGGCTTAATGCTTTATAAGTGCTTGAATGTTTATATTTGGACTATCATAATACTCGAGATGTTCTTGTGTAAGATCCACTGGACTTTTGAGTTCACCCCCACTAATCTACTTTTTAGGTAACCGCTAAAGATACTTGCTAGGGTAGATACTTGAAAACTATTGGAGTAGTTGATATAACCCACTGTTGGGGTCATACAAGAGTAGAAGTTTACTTATGTTTATAGTTGTAGGGCACAGACCCACATTTCGTTTATGTTAAACTATTTTGTTTATTGACTTCAGCCATCACGCCAAACATTCGATTATTGACTCATTTTGAACTCAAACTGTAATACCCTAGAATTTTGTCAAATAATTAAAAATAAATAAGTTTAATAAAATTAAATAAAATAAGTTGAGTGAATTAATTTCAAAGATTTTAAGAAATTTTTTGGTGCAAATTATAGATTGGCAAATGAAAAATAATATGTTATGGATATATAATAGAATAAGAATTTTAGTGCAAAATTGTACATATTTCGATATAGAAAAGTTACCCAAAAATAAAAAAAAAATATGAAATATCTGAAATATTGAGGTATAGAAATATGTAAGAGAAATAAAAATAAGAAACAATATTAAAAAAACTTATTATATACTAATTTCAAGAAAATTGTTTAATTCACATAGTCACACAAGAAATAGAAAGTTGACAAAAAAAATAGCAATAGGTGTAAAATAAAATAGACAAATAAAACCTTAATTTGATATTTAAATAAAAATGTCAAATAAGTAGAATTAATTATAAAAAAAAATGACATTTAAGTAGGTTTCTGAAAAAATTAAAAATAAGTAAAAAAATTTAAGGAATTACTTTCATTTATAAAAAAAAATTATTTAATACAAAATCTGGGTATAATTTTAATTTGTAGCCTAATTGAAAAAATAAATAAAAATAATAGTGTAAAAATATAAGATGAAAATAAGAAATCTTATTCCAAGGTTTATTATATAAGGTTTATTAAATTTATTAGAGAAAGATTAGTAAGATTATTTAGTACATTAAATAATCAATAAATTTATTTAATAAATTAAACGATATTATTAAATGCAAGAAAATTAGTAAGTTTATTTAATACATCAAACAATCAGTAAGTGTAATTCATATATTAAAATATATTATGTGAAAACTTGGGCGTAATTTATTGTGTAGCTTATATGTATATATATTAAAGACAATAGAAATGAAAAATTTATTAGTTAAATTAATTAATAAACCCTGATTAGCAAGTTATTTATTTATGAGTTACAAAATAAAAGTGAGAAATATTGTTAATAAGTTATTTAAGTAAGTTATCTAATTAGCTAGTTGATTTGGATTTAATGCATCACAAAAAAAGAAAACAAAATATATAGAATTTACAATTTAATTGTACAATTGAAATAGAATAGAAATATAAATTAGAGATTGGGAAAATTTTAGAAAATTTGGGGATAATATAAATAATAAGAAATTCAGATAATTAAAATAAAGGAAATCTTAAAATAAAAATATAAAGTATTATTAAGTTTATATTATCTAGATATAGGTTGAAAATTTTTTTTTAGCAATATATGGATTGCAAAAATTAACAATTAAATATGTATATAGATATAGTTTATATTAGTAAAATATAGTGAGTAAAAAAAACAAAATATGGGCACACGGCCCGAAATATATATATATATATATATATATATTGGATTGCTCTCCAAAAAATAAAATAAAAATAAAAAATGTGGCACACCGAACGAAAAGAAAAGAAAAAATAAAAATAAAATAAAATAAAAATTTGGTGGCACACTGCTCAAAAAGAAAACCAAAATAAAAAAATCAGGAGAAAATTGATCTTGATCTTGATCAAGCCAAAATAATAATAATAATAATAATAATAATAATAATAATGATCATAATAATAATAATAACATTAAAATAAACTCTAAATACTTGATCTTGCTAATTTATATGCGAGAGAAAATTAGAAAGTTGCTTTTGGACTTGCCACCCAAAGTTACCAATTTTCACTCTCCCAAACTCTATATATAGGGGCCCTGTGCTTACAATCCTTTCATCCCAGCAAGAACTGATACATTCTTCTTGCTCTCTCCCTCTCTCTCTCTCTGCCCTTCTACCTCCCTCTTGACATTGTTTTTCTCTTTGGGGCTGTTCTAAACAACAATTGGGGTAGAAGTAATGGAGTACTGCAGAAATTTTGTCATAGTTAGAGTTGAAGTAATGAAGTGTTACCGGATATTTTTCAACTGAATTGTTCAACAAAGGTGGAAGTGATTTTTCTAACACCCCTTTTTCTTATTCGAATTACTCGAATGTTTATTGTTTGTTTGACTTTTGAAATCAAAATAATTTCAGTTCTAGTATTCTAAAACATATTTCAGTTTCATATTCGATTCTTGTTCGAATTTATGCATTCATAGTGATCATGCCATGTTTAGTATCATGCTTAGGTTTTATTTCAAGAAATGATGTATGATTATGGATGTTCTATGATTTGATTTCCATAATGCTTATATTCTGAATTTTATTGATCTTAATTTCATATTTTAAAGTTTAATTGATGATTCAAGAATTAATAAAAGAAGATGATGAAAATAACCACGTACCATCATAGTAAACATGTGGGTTGCTATGGATGTTTTTTATCATATGATTAGTTTATATGGTTTTAAGGCCAAAGTACTTGGTTGGTGGGTAAGTTCCCTTGAAGTCCAAGAGTCCAATGAAATTGGCTAAGAAAAGCTATATTTCACTCTAAGACCTACTTTGTTAAGAACATCAAGGGCTTAAAAATCTTTTTGGTCTAAAATCTTAACTTTAAACAAAAATATTGTTTGAAACGCCTAATGTATGCAAGTGTTTGAAATATGAATATGTTATTGGTTTGAATTTGAAAAATGGTTGTTCAAAAAAGATCCACTGAGCTTTGTGCTCACCCCTTTCTCTTCTTTTTCAGGAAATTAAATTATGAAGACCATGGAATTTGGATTTTCGTAAGTTTCTTTTTAATGTAAGGACATATTGCCTAATTTTGAGTAAGTTTTCTGCTAAAATTTTATTTTATTTTAGAGGTTATGAATTTCTTTTGATCAACAATGTAATAGTTTACATTATAAAGTTATGTACTTTCTTTTTATGAATAAAGAAGTTGAATTTTTTTTATCTTTAATTGCATTGATTTTGTTGAATGATATTTGTATTCTTGAATCTATTCTAAGGCACGAGGTATTGAAAAATAGAAAGTCAAGTGTGTGTAACTTGTAAAGTAACACCGGCCCGACCCACCAAATGGTTATAAAGTTATGTACTTTCTTTTTATGAATAAAGAAGTTGAATTTTTTTTTATCTTTAATTGCATTGATTTTGTTGAATGATATTTGTATTCTTGAATCTATTCTAAGGCACGAGGTATTGAAAAATAGAAAGTCAAGTGTGTGTAACTTGTAAAGTAACACCGGCCCGACCCACCAAATGGTTAAGTCCATTGTCAAAGAATGGTGGTTATGTCCAATGCTCAATGAATGTGGGGGTTGGGGTGTTACACAAACCATCGGGTTAGGATGTTTTATTTTAGTTTTTATGAGTTTAATCATGATATTGATTTTAGACATGTCATCCCTAAGTTTATTCATGCTTAATACTGTTGTTTATGTTTTCTCACTTTGATGTGTATTGGCATGGTATGAGAAGGAAAGAAGGAACTCAAAAGTAATATTCTCAATCTTCGGATACTGATGATCACATGTGTGAAACAAGATTTGGGGGCCGAGGTGTTACAAAGGTAGTATTAGAGCTCAGTTAGTAGCTCGCTGGAAAGAGCTCAATCAGTAGCTCGCTGGGACCAAGTTTAGTCAGTAACTTGCCGAAAAAAGTCCATACTGAGGCCAAAGGTGGTGTGAGTTTAGTGAGATGCTTGCATAGGAGCTCAGTTAATTCATTAGTCAGTGGCTTAGTCAGTAAGTCATTGGACTAGAGTCTAGAGTTTGGACTATGAACTGCTAGTCCTACGAAGGAGTTGGGCAATAGAGACATTGTATACTTAGGTTTAGGGAAAGACCTTAGTTATCGCTTGGGTGTTGTCAAGGTTGCATGGTGGATCATGAATAAAAGCTTTCAGGGCATAAACTAAAGACTGATAACGTGTGCAATGAAATACTTGTTTAGTCAGGACATAAGATGGGGAGGATCCTGTATCTTTGGTTTTTAGGTGGTATGGGACGCATAGGAGTTCGTGGATATGGAGGAATCTTGGACTCGAGGAATAACGGGCCATGTTTGGTGAGTAATCGGTGGCTTTGGACGAACTTGTTTCCCTATGCTTGGCTGGTATGGAATAGTTAAGTATAGTGGGGCTTGAGAAGCCTTGAACATCGAGACACTTGCGAAACGGTTTGGGTGTAGTGAGATCTCTAAGTGGAAATCTATGTTAACGGGCAAGAGTGGTATGAGACGCTCGAACTCGGAGGCATGGGTGGAAGCTTGAAATCTCGCTTTGCTAGTGTGTTGTTTGTGATGATATGTGAGATTGTTGCTTGCATGTTTTGCATGTGTAAAGAATTTTTTTTGAGATATTTGCATGTTTTTAAATTCTGAGACCAAATCCTGTACCCAAAATTGAACAAATTCATTGTGGACCTAGAAGCATAAACCAATAGGCCATTGAATTTAGAGTCATACTAGTGCAAAAGAAATGAATGCTCTAAGTAAGTACATGGGGTTTCTTCGATAAATTTATAAAGACTGAATGGATCTTTGGTTGTAGATAAATGCTCGAATCCAATAGACATGCTACAAAAGTTGCCACGTCTGAGGAGACTGAATTTCAGGGGTAAAGGGCACAAGTTAACCAAACTAAGGCTTCGGTTAGGGTAGTGTTGACTCCAGAGTTTTGAGATGAGATAACTAGACAGGTCACTAAGCAGATCATGAGAGTACTACCGCTGCCACATGTGCAAGCACAAGTGGCGCCAGAGTCACAGATACTTGCCCCACCTTAGGAGCAAATACCGGTACAACAGTCAGTGCCCATGCTGGAGGTTCCAGTCCGTCGAAGGGCACAGGAAGAAATTGAGGTCTGCAGATCACTGGCACCAAGAGTTTGATGAATACTTGGATGTGCTAAGGGCTACAGGGCCCCGCAGGGTTACGCTAGCCACACATCAGTTTAAAGGATCAGCTAGGAGTTGGTGGCAGATGTTGAAAGTAGATCCAAACACTGGCGTACTATACATAAATTGAGAAGAATTTAGAGAGTTGTTCTATGGTAAATTCTTCCCTGAAGCCACACAAGTATAAATGGAGTATGAGTTCATCATTTTGACTCAAAGGCATATGATAATGTTTGAATTTGAGGTCAAGTTCATTGAACTGGCCAAGTTCGCTCTTGAACTGATAAGGGACGAGAAGATGAAGGCTCACAGATTTGCGGAAGGCTTGAAGATTGACATTTGTAGGGTGGTGAACCCGATAGGTCTGAGAACCTATAAAAAAGTAGTGGAGAAAACACTGCTTACTAAACGAGATATCAACTTCGAACAAAAGTTGAGAAGCAAGGGCAAGAAGCCAAGCAATAATAAAGAGTTCCAAGGAAACCAGGAGAAACATAATAGAAATAGGCCTCAAAGGCAGCAGACTTAAGGCAGAATTGATAAGCGGTAGGCTCGAAAACAAAAAGCTTGTTACATTTATGGGTCGAAGGAACACATAGCCAAGGACTGTCAAAATCAGGGACACCAGAGGTAGATCTAAGGGTAGAATAATGGTCAGGGTAGAAACTAGAGTGGTCGTGGATAGTTAAAGGTACATGAACAAAATTACCCTACTCATGATTTAGAGTTGGCGGCAATCGTATTTTTATTAAAAATTTGGAGGCATTACCTCTACAGAGAGGCATTCAACCTTTTCTCTGATCACAAGTCTAAAATACATCTACACCCAAAAAGAACTAAATTTGAGACAATGGAGATGGGTGGAATTTCTAAAGGACTATAACTTCCAACTCCACTACCATCGAGGGAAAGCAAATGTCGTAGTTGATGCCCTCAGTCAAAAATTCGATAAGAGGAATGAAGAAAAAAAAAGGCAAATGTATCAGCTGATCTGTGACTATAATCTGAGTGTAACTTTAGACGAGTAGCAGACATAGTTACATGCATTAGTATGCCAACCAAACTTACTATGGTAGGTTAGAGATCAGTAAAAATAAGACAAATGGATTGTGGACCTAATAGAAGGTGTCAAGCAGGCAAACACACTGATTTCAAGATTGATGCGAAGGTATATTGAAACTTGGGGATATAGTATGTGTACCAGGGAGTGAGCAGAGTAGAAAGATCATACTAGATGAAGCTCATTGACCAAGTACATGATGCATCTAGGAGGTGATAAGATGTACTAAAACCTCAAGAAAACCTATTGGTGGAGAGCTATGAAGAAGGGCATAGCCAAGTATGTTTCTAAATGTCTGACCTGCCAGCAAGTAAAGATTAAACACATGAAACCCTTAGGAATGTTGCAACCACTTCTAACCCTGGAATGAAAGTGGGAAAATATTACAATGGACTTTGTAAACGGCCTACCCATAAATCAAAAAAGGTGAAAACACAATATGAGTGATCATAGATTGTCTAATGAAGGTGGCTCATTTTGTACCCATTTGATCTACACACAAAGTTGAAAAATTGGGAGAACTGTATGTCAAAGAAATAGTTAGGCTACATAGTGTAACCAAGACCATTGTGTCAGATAGAAATTCTAGATTCACATATCAATTTTGGCAAAGTTTGCAGAAGGAACTAGGTAGTAGAGTCACCATGAGTACATCGTTCCACCCTCAAACATATGGGCAGTTTGAGAGAGTGATACAAATACTAGAAGATATATTGAAAGCATGTGTCCTTGACTTCAAGGGTAATTGTAGCAAATACTTACACTTAGCGGAACTCGCTTACAATAATAGTTACTAGGCAAGTATCAAAATGGCTCTGTACGAAGCTCTCTACGGTGGACCCTGTAGATCTCCATCATGCTGGGCAGACTTTGAGGATCATGTACTTACAGGGCCAGACCTAGTACAAGAGATGAATGAATAGGGTGAAACAGATCCAAAATAGTTAACTACAACTCAAAGTAAGCAAAAAAGTTATGCTGATAAGATGACATCTCTCTAGTCATATCATGACCTGGAAGAGGCTACTTGGGAGTTAGAAAGTGAATTGCGGAATCAGTACTCAGAGCTCTTTAACAAGAGTAGCTGATTAGAGAGCATCGTCAGGTATGTGATCATTTTAAATTTCAAGGACAAAATTTCTTTTAAGGGGTGTGGATGTAATACCCTAAAAATTTGTATAGAATCCAATAAATGAGAATTGAAATTGTGTATAATAATATTAGAAATACATTGGACACTCCACATGAATACATTTATTAAACTCACAAGAATTAGCAAGTCGTTAATCATATTTTCTAACCGAAAAGGAAGGAAGGAAAAGGAAGATAGAAGGAATTGGGTAAAAAAACAAACCGAAAACAAAAAGAAAACCCAAAACCACAATTTTGCAAGACAGATCGCGATCCTCAATTGTAGGATTGTGGTCTTGCGTCTTGGTGAAATCGCAAGACCGTGGTCCTACAAGTGAGGACCGTAGTCCTGCATCTAGGGTGGTAAAGGAATGGTCCTGCAACCAGGAAAACTCACAAAATTGGTGTTTGTCAAGACCATGGTTCCCCAATCACGGTCCTACAATTAGGGTATGCCCTAATACTGCGGTCCAATGAGCCATGACCGTGGTTTCGCAATTGAACTCAAAATTAGAAAGTCTATTTGCACAGAACAACCAAGAACTCGAGGCTGTCCATTATAAATACATTTGCGTAGAAACCCTAATCACAATTCGACTTTCACAGTCGCTCGCAGAGAAAAACCCTAATCATTCTACCCAAACATTGTAGTCGCACAACCCTTACTGAGACCAGAAATCAGCCATTGTAGGTTCTCTTTTTCTCCTGCATGACTGAGATTAGCTTCACCTACTCAACACCATCTTGGCAATATCACAAAAATTGGAAGAATAGGAAGTGACTGTAAGAAGATTAGGGAACTAAATAGTGAAACGAAGGTAACACTTCCATTACCCTGTGCTACTCATTATCGGTCCATTACAGTCGAAACATAACTGTTTCTGTTGACAAAACAACATTTTGCTTTGTAGTTGAAGTGTAACTATTCTTTTAGCATAACGGTGGACGGAAGGAGTGCACGACATCCGAAGAAAACTAACCGAGGAAGGTATAAAATATTTCTAACCACTGAAAAACTCATCTTTGAATCATAGGTTTAAAATATCAAGTCTCAAGTACGTGGGAAATGGGAAATGCATCGGAATGCAATTTCTTGGAATACCTTGTGACTATCATAGTACTGCATATAGCACATTGCGAGAATGACCTCGTTTTACCGTGGTAACACGATAAACAAGTAGTTTATCGGATTCTTGTGAATGAAACTGCAATAGTGTGCCTGTTAAATCATTAGGTTGATAACTTGTAACCATTGAGGTGTGAATTAGAACGCGAGGAGCAAACTAACAGCTGAAAGTGACTACCTAAACTCAATTATATTATTTTGGTTAAAATACGAAACATGATTGTGTATAATTCTTGTTATTTGTTGTTTTAGAAGCATGCTAGGGGTGTATGCCTGTGAATGAATGTCTATCTGTTGTTGTGGATTTATAACATGCCATGTTTTTTCATAAATTACGTTACAGTTAAGAATCAATGCCATGTATGCCATGTGATGAATAGAATGATTAATGTGATTACGAGCATGATAACTTGTCTATTTATATCCATTGGTTATTTATATTGGATAATCAAAATGTGAATATGCTCGTGTTCATTAATCAAAGATGATAAAGAGAATTAAACACATACTGGCGTGGTGATACAGATACTGTGGCAGTAGTCTGGCATCATCATATGTATTCCTATCCCTAGGTGGGTCTCTGTTTGAAATGGGATTGAGAGTCTAAGTGAGACTTCACTCCCTGGTTGATGATCAAGTGAGACATTAATTTCGAAGTTGGGTTTTGGAGTGTGTAATAGGTCTTGGGTGTTACATTAAGTGCTTTGAACCTAATTTGGAATGTCGAGGGAGAACCCCTTTTGATCTTAACGCTAACTTAAATAATTGAATCATTGAAACGCCTAATGCTTTATAAGTGCTTGCATGTTTATAAAGGTTACTGTTACATTAAATAGATGAATTATATACATTTCTCAAAGAATGGGTGTAGAGATCTAAACCTGTGAGCCTAACTGTTTGACTATGGTCAGGTTAGTTTAACTATCTGTAATGGTCAGTTGTAACTATCTAACTGAAATTAGTTAACTACTTTAACTATGATTCTCTTTATCTTCAACATCCCCCCTCAAGCTCAACAGGGAAGAGGCCACGGTGAGCTTGCTTTTGAGAGGAAAAAACTGAGCTGAAGAGAGTAGCTTAGTGAGGATATCCGCCACTTGATCTGTGGAAGAAACATGAGAGGTTAACAATAAGCCACAAATGACACGCTCATGAATGAAATGATAATTGAGCTCGATGTGCTTTGTACGGGCATATATGATGGGATTAGAAGCAATGCGCAGAGCACTAAAGTTGTCACAAAAGAGAATTGGGGTAGAAGCAGACACATGACATAATCCATGAAGAAGAGATTCAAGCCAAGACAATTGAGCTACAGCATGAGCCATAGCTCTGTATTTTGACTCAGTATTTGATCGGGAAACAACATGTTGTTTGGAAGAAGCCTAAGAACCCCTAATAATCTACATTTTAAGTAACCACTGAAGATACTTGCTCAGGCAGGTACTTGGAAACTATTGGAGTAGTTGATATAATCTACTGTTAGGGTTGTGTAGGAGTAGCAGTTTACTTATGTTTACAGTTGTAGGGCACAAACCAACATTTCATTTATGTTAAACTATTTTGTTTATTGACGTTGGCCATGGGGCCAAACATTCGATTATTGATTCATTTTGAACTTAGACCATGAGGTCAAAGCATTTTATTTAAGCTTTTATGAGTTTAATCATGATATTCATTTTAGATATGCCATCCCTAAGTTTATTCATGCTTAATACTATTGTTTATGTTTCTACACTCTGATATGTATTAGGATGGTATGAGAAGGAAATTGTAACACCCCAACCCTCGTATCTTTTAAGCAGTGTACATTGCAACCGTTCTCTTGACAGTGGACTTAACAAAACGGCGGGTTGGGTCGATGCTACATTACAAGTGACACACACTTGTTCTTTTCTTTTCAATATCTCGCGCCTTTATATAAAATTCAAGAATACAAAACTTTCAATAAAATCAAGGCAAATTAAAAGAGATAAAGAAATTCAAACTATTTTATTCATAATACAAAAAAATTGAAAGTACTGGACCTTTCAAAAAGAACTAATTGTTACAATGGAAGACTTCAAAATACTTTTCGGTAGAAAGTATAAAAACTTTGGGCAACACGCCCTAAAAATTCTAAAAAATATAATACTGTAGAAAATTTCTAAGAAACTATTTGTATTCAACTGCCTCATGGATTTCATGTTCCTGAAAAATAAGAAACGAAGGAGTGAGCACATAGCCCAGTGGATCCTTTTCGAACAACCATCTTTCACATTCGAACTCACAACACAATCATAATTCAAACACTTATAATTATTAGGTGTTTCAAACAACAATTTGTTTAAGTCGAGTCGCAGACCAAAAGGGCCTTTAATCGCTTGATGTTCTTAACTAAGTAAATAGGGCCCACTTGGTATCAAACTGTTAGTTGCACATGTTGGCATCAACCCATTACACATGGTGACCCACCAGTGGCACATGACCCTCAAGTACTTAGGTCTGAAAATCATATGACCTAACTCATATGAAAAAAACACCCATAGTGTCACTTTGACCACTATGATGGTACGTGGTTATTATCTCCATCGTCTTAGATTAATTCTTATATCATGATCTCATAAAATAAACTTCAGAATATGAAATCAAAATAAAATTCAGAATATACACAGTCAATTCATGAAATATTCACAAAACATGCATCATACTTTAATTTAAAAGCTTAAGCATGATACTAACATGGCATGGATGATATGATTTCTCAAACATGAATCAAAATTGAAATACTGAAATAAACATTTAAAATTCTGAAACTAAAATTGAAAACCCTTGATTTTAGTGAAAAATACACAAACTGAGCATGCCATGAATTCAAATAAGAACAGAAGGGTGTTCTAGAAATCACTTCCACCTTGTGACGCTTTCTTTAGGAATTTCGGCAGTAATTCCCCCCACGTACTAATGCCAATGAAGATTACCCAACTTAATTCTCCAAATTCGAGAGAAGGATTTCTCACACACACAAGAAGGGAAGATGAGAAGAGGTGCCAAGAAGATGGCTTAGAGAAAACAAGAGGAGAATTTAACTCTTATTTTTGGAATGAATGAAATTGAGAGCCTAGGGGGGTTTATATAGGTTTTCCAAGGAAGAAAATTAGAAAGTTTTGTGTTCTTCTTTAAATAAAACACTCTAATTCTCCTTAATTTCGTACTTTCTAATTTTTCGAGCAAAGTGAGTATTTTTCAAATTTTTTTTCGAATTTTAAAAATAATTTTTGAATTTAGAAACCTATTTTTTAGAATTTTAGAATTTTTTTGAATTTTTTGTTATTTTTCTGATAATTTTCGTATTTTAAATTTTGGCTTTATTTTGGTTCCTAGGATTTTCCTCGAGACATGCATATGCGTTTGATTTGGGCCGTTGGATTGATTTCGGATCAATCCACAGAAATTGGAGTCTCGATCTCGGCCGTTGGATTTTCTCGAGCACATCAACAGTTCACAATTTAATCAACGTGGCTTTGATTTGAATCGTCCGATGATCCTCGAGCGTAGCACTATTTGCGATTATCTTACACTGCTTTGATCTTGACCGTCAGATGATCCTCGATCATGGTGTGCGGATCTGATTTCGCGATCAACAAATTTTGTTTTGGCCACACAATCATCCTTGAGTTTCATACGTCGATCTCTGGCCGTTGAATTTTGATGATCTAGTGCACCCGAGCGTTCGTTTTGGTTTTAATCCCATTTGTTGGATTTTGGCAAATCGACTGTGGATCGTAAGACGTATTTTAAGTTTATTTTTTTTGATTTTTCAGCCAAATTTCTTGCTTTGTTTTTGGAGTTTTGCCAAATCTCGATCTCGATTAACTTTCTAATCCTATTTTCATAAAAAATTGCACATATCCTTGTATTTTTGGCTATGATATCCTATGTTATGCATTATATTCACATCTTTTCTTCCAAAAATCCTCTAAATTGATTTTTATTGCTCATTTGGGTAAACTATGATTTGCCAAAATTCTCATTCGTCAATTCCGTATGATTTTCTAAGTGAAAATTTAAATTTCATATGAACTTTTCGAGATGTTACATAAATAAGGAACTCAAAAGTAACATTCGTGGTCTTCAGATATCGATGGCAAAAATGACCACACCTTGTGATTAATTTCTTATGGAGGCGAGAGATGAAAACCCCCAGTTAGTGGCATGTGAGAAACAAGATTCAGAGCCTACAGTGTTGCAGTAGATAACATTGAACCTACTTCTATTCATGAGTTTAATTTGTTTGGAGTAATGCCATGGATGAAGAGTTGTAACACCTTAATTCTTTACCCTTCAAAAGACTTCAAAATTCTCATTCACATTGTCAAAGTATGTATCTAGATATTGTAACGAGCCTTTTAAAAATGTGGTGTACTCATTAAGTGGACCCGTTTTCCAAAAACTTTTCTAATTTGATAATTTTTTTTTTCAATTTTCAAAACCAACTTTATTTCTTAAAATCAAACTTTCACTTAATTTTTTAAAAATCATTTTGCAATAAATCAACTTGTTGTTTAAAATCAAATATATACTAACATTTGGTTTTGCAAAAATATGACAAAAAACATAGAAACATGAATTCCCTAAACAAAGGATTCCACCTAATGAATCTATTCGACAAAGTATTCCACCTAATGAATCTATTCAACAAAATCATAAAATAGTTCAAGCATATCCAATAGATAAAATTAATCATAGTAAGTCAAGTACATAACTAATGAAATCAATAATGGGATATAACAAAACCATCCCACACAAGAACTAGGTAGTGAATCCAAAAACATAATATTAAAAAGTCTCTTAAAAGAACCTCCCACCACTCAAATTAGAAAATTAAATAAAATTACTAAAAAAAAAATCTACTAAAACCCATGAGTCTATTGTCTGTATCTCACATAGTACATGCATATAAAGAAAAATCAGGAAGGGATGAGCCAGATCCCAATGGATCATCCAACTTATACAAATACAATATACATGCATATCCAAACATGTAATGTCAAACACTTGCAAACATTAGTGAAACAAAAAATATTTTATTTTCAATCAAATCTCTAGTAGAATGGCCAGTTACAAGTGATCTACTCAAACATTTTTGGCATATAAAAACAAGTTCACATTAAAAAAAAAAAAAAAAAATCAAGTCCTTGCTGAAGATGTGTACTTAACAAACATCATTGAAATTTGTATAGTTATGATAAATATCACTGCGCTAGCAAAGTGGTGTTTTATTAATCTTAATCATCTTTTTCTTTTATTATGATACTACAACTAAAGCCATACATATATAGTTATGATGAATATAATACACGCATCAAAAGCATTCTACATTTTTCTCAATTTATATTATTCATCTCGTGAACTCTATTTAAAAAATCATGCTATGTTTGTCAACCGCTAAGTTTTCTTTGTAAGCAAGCTTTAGTTTTTATCATAGAGGATAAGATATTATTATTAAATATCAAAACACCTTAATTACATGCTAAAAAGTATTTTGTATTAGATTTAATCAATCCCCTCATTCAAACCAACAAAACATAATTGTACCTAAGGCATCATATAACACCCTAGCCCCCAGATCCTATTTCTCACACGCAGCTGATTGGGCATCTTCGTCTCTTGCCTTGAGATGGAATTAATCACACGGTGCAGTCACCCCCGCCATCGATATTCGGAGACCGAGAACATTACTTTTTGTTTTTTCTTTCTTTCTCATACCATCTCAATACATATCAGAGTGTGCAAACATAAACAATAGTATTAAGCATGAATAAACTTAGGGATGACATGTCTAAAACAATAACGTGATCAACCTCATGAAAATTAAATAACATACTTTGACCCCATGGTCTGAGTTCAAAATAGCTAAACACAATGAAATGTGGGTCCATGCCCTACAACCGTAAAGATAAGTAAACTGCTTTTTCCATACAACCCCAATAGTAGATTGTATCAACTACTCCAATAGTTTCTAAGTACCTGCCTGGGCAAGTATCTTCATTGGTGACCTAAAAAGTAGATTAGTAGGGGTGAGCTCAAGAGCCCAGGGGATTTTACACAAGAACATCTCAAGTATTATAATAGTTAAAACACAAACATGCAAGCACTTACAATACATTACGCATTTTAACAATTCAATTGTCTGAGTTAACCTTAAAACTGATAGGGTTTCTCCCTCAGCATTCCAACTTAGGTACATAGAACTCAATGTAACACCCAAAACCTATTACACACTCCAAAACCCTATCTTGGGATTGATGTCTTACTCGATCATCTAACTAGGGAGTGAATCCTCACTTAGACTCACAGTCCACTTTCAAACAAAGACTCGCTTAGGGCTAGGAATACCCATGATGGTGCCAGACTACTACCATAGTATCTGCATCACCGCGTCGATATGTGGTTAATTCTCTTTATCATCTTTGATTAATGATCACAAGCACATCCACAATTCAAATATCAAATATAAACAACTAATGGATAGACAAGTTATCATGCTTGTAACCACAATAATCATACTATTCATCATATGGCATGCATAGCATAGATTTTTAATTGAAACATATTTTTATGTAGAACATGGCATGCTATAAATCCACAAAAACAGATAAACCATCATTTGAATAAGCATACACGCCTAGCATGCTTCTAAACAATTACTAACATTAACACGCAATCATGTTTAATATTTTAACCAAAATAATACGAAAGCGTTCAGGTAATCACTTCCACCTGCCGTGAAATGAGGTCATTCTCGTAATGTGCTATGTGCAACACTGAGATAGTCACAAGGTATTCCAAAAATTGCATCCCGTATGCGTTTTCGTTTCTCTTGTGATTGAGACTTTTATGTATCCCATTTATTGTTCAAATATGACTATTTCCAATGGTAAGAAGTGTTTTATACCTTTACGTTGGTTGTTCCTCGTGGGTTTGTTTTTAAATCACGTTCGCAAGTATGCTAAGACTCTGTTACATAATATAGTTTTAAACCATACGTTAGAGATTGTACAGATTCAAAAATACATATTTAAATAGATATAAATGTTTCTATACCTAGATTCCATAGGTTTCTCCATTCGTTCGCCTTGCAAAAACGTTAATCGTGCATATTGGGTCTATCATAGGTAAAAGACAATCGTGAAACCTCAAATGTGATGATAATGATTCACAATATTGTTTTGTGTATGATACTAGTGTCTTAACTGTAAGTGTAACCGTTCCAAACTTTGACAATTCTTGCAACCTTCCTCCAATCCACGTCCATAAGCTAGTTAGAAAGGGTTGAAGTCTAGTGAATCACGTCACAGTATGTGTGGAGAGAAGATGAATGGATGGTGACGGCAAGGGTTTCGTTGGCACACTTAAGTTTCTCTGAGAAGACGATGAGCAGCTAAGAGGAACAGTGCACCTGTGGAAAGGACGAGCAACGATGCAAAATGAGTGATTAGGGTTTCTATGCACTAGGTGTATATATAATCAGTGTCGAATTAGGGTTTGTGCAGCTTCTATTTCTAGTTTTGCAATTGCAGGACCGCGGTCTCAAGGGTGCCCTTAATCCCAGGACCGCGGTTGCACGTCCCAACCAATTCCCAACTTTTCTTGCTGTAGGACCGCAGTTCTCCTGACCTATGACCGGGTCCTCGCGGACCTCACTTCACGAACACAGGAGTGCCACGACCGTGGTCTTCACCTAGGGGACCGTGGTCCTGCATTATGGCCTCCTTAAATCGTAGGACCACGTGTAATACGTTGGATTCTCTGTACTCAATCAAATAAAATTTATCATCAATTCAGTGAAATTTGGGTGCAAAATAAAACTGAACTCATTTTAGGGCTAAATTGGTAGGTTCCAAAACTCTCATTTAGTGGCCCTTAGGGACCCAAAACAACTTGAAATGATGTAAGGTGACACGAACCAACTAAGGGGACAACATATCCAAAAATTAGAACAATTGGTCGAGGTTAGGGTTTTCATTTGCCAAACACCCTTTAGGGGGTCCAAATTAGGAAAGAATTGGCATTTAGGGTTCTTCGAGGGATCGAAATGACCCAAAATGAAATGAAATAACATGAACTAATAAAATAAATGACATTTTCAAAAATTAGAACAACTGACCAAGATTTGGATTTTCATTTGCCTAGTGACCACAATGGGTCTTAAATAAGAAAAGTTTTTGAAGGAAAATCATCTAGGGCCAAACCATACCTTAAAATGTGCATTAGGTTCATATGATTCCAAAACTATAGGATATAAATCATAATTTCATGTAAATAAAGAGATATTAATTTTTACTTGATTTTTGTGAACCCATGAAGTCATGGCCACCCCTAACATTTAGAAATCACATGGGTGGAACACCATGATCATGCGTACTTACCCTTCTCGAAGCTCCATGGGACGTTTCCATTACTTGAATTCATGTGGAATGATCCCATGTGCCATGAAAATGATCAGGCATGCCACCCCTGTGAGATGTCTCACTTAGTATTAAGAAACCATGAATGAATAATTCCATGTTCACTATGATGTGATCATATACACCATGCTCTACACACCAAAAACATTCCAAATAATCCAAATTAGAAGTTTCTAATTTAAGAATAGAAGTTGCTAAAAAATGTTTCTAAATACCTTAGGAACAAGATTAGAAGTTTCTAATTCAATATAGAAGATTGTCAAATCTTGTTGATTTGGTTTGCATAAGAGAAGGAATCAATTACCAAAACATATTGGAAAGTTGTCTTGCTCACAATGTCACACCTAGATTAACTTCCAATCAAAGAATGGTAAGTATTCTAAATCCCTTTTGTGTTCATACATAAATAGAAAATCAAATAAAACTTATATCTTGTGTTCACACTAGGAATTGGAAACCAAATCAACCCACATTCTAAATCATGTGCACACTCAATCTATGCATTCCAAAACATCCCCATGGAGAAATGGAAAGGTTTCCTAGTGTGAGCATGCCCAAATTGTCCTCTAGTGCTCATGAACATCTATATAAACCCCCTCTTGCTCACTTTCATCGCATCCCAAAGCAAAGAGTTGACACTTCCCTCTTTATTTATTCTTGCCCTCTTCTTGGCACCTCTTCTCATTTCTCTTTTCTCTCTTGTGTGAGAAGTTTTAATTCTAGTCTTATAGTGAGTTGCTTTGAGCGATTTTGTTGGTGTTTGAAAGTGCTTGAACATTAGGAACCCTTGCTAAAATTTTTAGGAAAAAACATCATAAGGTGGAGGGAATTTTTTAAACCTCTACTTTGTTATTTTAAATTTCTAGCATATTCATGCTTGTTTAAATTCTAATTTTCAGCATGTCTTATTTTAGTTTTAGCATGTTTAATCATATTTTAATTTTAGTTTAGCATGTTTTTATATTTTAATTACTCATGAGAGTATGCCATGCTTAGAATCCATGTTTAGGATTTAATTCAATGTTTCAAGCATGCTAGGTGATGTTTTCATGCTTTCTTGGTTGTTTAAAATTCTAAAATTTATATTCTGAATTTCTTTCATGATTATATGATCTTAAATATAAGAAAAGGAAGATAAGAACCACATACCATCATAGTAGTCTAAGTGGTGCTATGGTTATTCTTTGCATATACTTATTTAGTGTATATGAGTAACATCACTAAGAATGGATGTGTTTTAAAATACTTGGAATGTGGATATGTGATCCTTATTTCCAATGGAATGTGACAAGATGAATTGTCATTCCATCCCAGAATAGGAGTATTTTAATGAAGAACATCAAGGGTTTAGAACTCCCTTTTGGTCAAATATACAACTTTAGCAAGATATTGCTTGAAACATTTAATACTTGTAAGTGATTGAATTTGGATGTGCTATTGATTTGAATTAGTAACTTAGTTATTTAATGAATGATTTACTGGGCTATGTGCTCACCCCTTTCTTTTATTTTTCAGGAAATTGAATTTCATGAAGACCATAGATTTTTTTGAAAGTCGCCTTTTAAAAAGTTTATATTGTAAGGGCATAGTGCCCCAAATTTTGAATTAAAGACTTCCGCTGAATTTTAATTTTGAATTTTAGAGTTATGTACTCAATCTTTGGATTTTATTTTAAGAGTGTAATCTTTTTATTTATTTGAAAGAATAAAGATTTGAAGTTTTCCTTTATTCACTTGCATTATTTTGTTGAATATTAAACTCAGTGGAAGTGCATTTATGAGTATTTTAATAAGTGTTAGAATAAAGGAACTGAGATGCAAGTTGTGTACTTGTAAATATAACATAGGACCCAACCTGCCTTGTGGTTGAGCTTAAACCTTTTTCTAGGGGGTTGGGGTGTTACACCGCTGTCTTTGTGTGGACCAAGTTTTTTGGTTTTTTTTGTTTGTTCATTCATTTTCTAAGACTAGGGTTATTACACATCATGTCTTAAAATTCTATCAATACACACTTGAATGAATAAACACAACCAAGTAAATGAATAAGCTGTATTTATCTTCACCTCAATTTGCTAACTCCCAATAGTGTGGAAATTCTTTGGTACTTGTTGTTATCAACCTATACACACAAAAGTATTGTAGTACTTAAACAAATAACTCCCTTTCTAGATATTGCAATTATTTTATTTCTTTTAATAACAATTATTTATTTGGATTTTGTGATTCAATCGACATTATGACTTGTGAATGTATATATTTATGTAGATATGTAATGTGTTAAGTGTTGATATAAATATGTGATAGGTGTTTATAACAAATATGTGATAAGTGTTGTATAACTAGGTGGTTATCAAGCATTCATAGCCCATATCTTTGATGTTAATTGTAAGGATTTTATTGTAAATATATTTGAGAAAGTGATCATGCTTTGCAGTGTACAAGTGAGAGAAAAAGGACATGCATAAAAGAAAAAGATATCAAAAGAGAATAAAAAAAATAAATGAAGGAATCTGATTAAGTGATGATTATGCCAGTGGTTTGCTCTGTTAGTGTTTTAATGTTATGATGTAGTACATGGTAGAAAGAAAATGAATTGCGAATGCCCTCGAACCCAAATACTCGACACGTTATCATCACATGCAGGGAGTAACATTAATCATCTTGGGCCACTCGAGAGTTGAGCGCATCACATTATACTTTCTTTCTCTTTCAATTTTGATCCCAACTTTAAAAAACATTTACTTATATAGATTTCATGAAAACACTTAGAAATCTATTATTCAACTCAATATCATTAATCAACTTGAATATTCATGGGGTACAAAGACCTTTGAACTTATTTAATAACATAACTTTAAACTAGAAAGGAAATGAAGGGCCAACATGCCTGTCTTAGGAAATAAATTTTGAGATAAAAATTGACTAAGTAAACATCCGTAGCCTTTGATCATTAGTTCCCCGAAATGTTTGAAAAGGAGGTTGAGCTCAAAAGCCCAGTGTATCATCCTAAATATTTAAGTTATTATTTCAATCAAATAAAACAAATATGACAAACACTTTCATGAGTTAGGTAATTCAAACAGTTCATTATTTACAGTTGATATTAGGATCAAAAGGATAATACCTTAGTGTTTTTTAAAGTCTGGGGAGAGAGGTCAACTGTAGACACTCAAGCCCATAACATCTGAAGTGGGCTTAAATCTTAACGTGGAGTTTCACTATTTGAGATGGGGTTAACTTCGAACGTCCAAATTCAAATTAGAATACCAGTAAGCCAGGTTCGATAGAAACACAGTCATGGTGAAGTACCCTCACTGTGCTGGTACGTGATTATAATGTTTGTTTAATCTTTCATTAATGATAAACAATGACATGATAACCTCAAAATAAATAGAAAATAATATGTAATCAGGTAAACATTATAGGCATGTCATGGCATAGATTATATCATTGCATATCATGCATTGTTAGTTATATAGCCCTAAGCATGCATATTCTACATGGGATGTATGGTTGTAGACCATGAATATTTAAAGCATCACCATACATGCAAGCCTTATTTAAATCAAAATAATAAAGTAAAAACTCAAAAATCATCTCCACCTTATACGCTTAATCCCTTTGTGCTATTGTTTCAAGCCTCCTTGAGTCTTCAACCTTGAAGATTAAGGTTCAACATTTTATTCTAAGTGATTCATGTGTTCTAATGTTTTTGAATCACGCTCTAATTATTCCTTACCATATATGGTCTAGAATATGCAAAAATATCACCCTGGATGAGCCTAAATATGGTATTGGGTTTGTGTACTGCGATAGGAATAGGGATTACCGTAGTAATCAGAATGTAAAAATGGCAAAAATAGGGTTGTAGAGTCATTATCACAGTAACCAAAAGGTGTTTGTAGAATCTGGACACATTACCACAGTAGGCTACTGTGGTAGTCAGAATGGAATTTCCCAGAAATAAGTCAAAATGATAACATTACCGTGGTAGTCTGCATGAAAAGAGAATTTCTGAGTATGTTTTACACTTTCTGTGTTCTCCTGTGAACTTGGCACCCAACTACTTTGACTTTTAGACTAAGAAACAAGTATATGTGATTGAGATAGGATCATGATACCTTCGTCGAATCACCAAATCCTTCAGTTGCTCCAAAAGAATGCCCAACAGTGTGTTCTTCCTACTGTGATGCAAAATTTTTATCCAACTACTATAGTTGTCATTTAGAACAACTAGGGAACGAAAGAATGCAAAGAAGAAGGCTAGGAGAGCAAGAGGAGAAGTGGTTTGCACTTGCTTGAGTGAGGAAAATGGTGTGTCTGAGCAGTGTTTTTATAGAGTTCTAATAGATAGATTTTGGAAGCTTTTGGCTTATTTTCATTGTAGAAACTCTCCCAATTTTTTGTTTTATTTGTTTTCCACGCAAAATAATAGCAAGAATCAATTTTCGAAATTGCTCATACGTTTGAAACTTCTCAAAGTTATTTTAGAAACTTTATATAATGTTTCCGTGCATGTTTTAGTAAGACTACCACAGTAGGTAGTTGCATTACCATGGTAACAACTCTTCTAGTTTCTAATTTAGTTTTCTGGGCATGCGACACAGTATCGTGGTAGGGGTTTACATTATTGTGATAATCAATAGAAAATTCTTGTGTATTGTTTTGTGTTTCGTTTTAGTTTCCCATCGTTTCATATATCAAATTGTACTTTTTTTTGCACCATAATTTTCATGAATTCCCAAAGATTATTTTCTTTAAACAATTTTATCTAATTTTTATTTATCAAATTTTTATGCAAATTTTGGGGTATTACATGTTGATACATTGGTATAAGGATGTTTCAATTTTTTTTTGCTTTCCCTCCTACTATAATGGAGGTTCCTACGATATTTTCCACTGTATTGATGCACGTATGGTGTCAGGTAATAAGGAGAAAAGAAAAAGAAAGCTTTATAGAAAGTAAACTAGGTTGATCAAGTTAAAAGAGTGAGGAATATGGTTAGGAAACATTATTGAGTGGGAGTAGTTATATTTCATGTATGACAAGGGTAGTTATGGTTTTCTTAGTGAAACATTTCCTCTCTTTTATTTTTATTTTATTTTTTATTTTTATCTTGACATTCACATGGAATTTATTTTGCACATGAATGTCACCCAATAATCACACAATAGTGTAGATTATATATTAGTTAAAATATTTGAATACTATTTATCAATTATAAAGCTTTTGAATTTTTTTTAAAAAATTTTCATTACTTTTAATTGTGTTAAATATATTACTTAATCATTTCTTAGGAGTTGTTCTTAATTTAAATATATGATCATTATTATTATTTTGTTTTTGTATTATTTTTAATGCAACAAAAATATTTTGTTTTCTATTTAGTTCAAATAACAATTTAATTAAAATGATATTTAATTTGTAATGTCTAATAATAATGTATTGTACTTATTTATCTTGTTATGATATGTATGTTCAGTCTTTATTATTATTATTATTATTATTATTATTTCCAACATGTTCCCATTTATGTACATTATTATTTTCTTTATGTTGTTGTTATTATTATTATTATTATTTATTTCTATTGAAAAAAATTTGGTGAAAAGTTCTAGGTGTTACAATACTACTCTCTAAGAAAAACAATTTCATCCTTGAAAATTATTAATAAATACTGACCTTTCTTGGAGTGCTTGTTGAGAACATTTGATATCTAATTTGTTCGTTCAAAGAGATGTGGGTGCTTAATTTCATCTTGGTCTCTAGCTCCCACGTAACCTTCTTGGTTCTATAGTGTTGCCTTAGAATCTTAGCTAATGGCATATCCTTTCATGGGCAAGCTATGAATCTTTCGATCCAAGATCCTAATGGCTTCCTTATCATATGTTGCATCATCCCTAACCTCAATTTCCTCCCAATGTGTAACATATGAAGGATCTAGTTTGTATTTATGAAGCCTAGATACATAAAATACATTGTGGATTGAGGATAATTTTGATGGTAGATTCAGTTGGTAAGCATTTTCTCCAATCTTCTTAGTGATCTCAAATAGCACAATAAATCTAGGGGATAATTTATCCTTGTTAATAAGCCTTCAGATACCTTTATGAGGACTAACTCTCAAAAATACACTCACTTTCCTTAAATTGCAAAGGTTATCTTTGTCTATCAACATAACTTTTTCCTTTTTTTACTTTGAGTTGTCGCTAATTGCTTTTGTATCAACCTTACTTGATCATTCGTCTCCTCTATCATGTCAGGACTGGCTAGAACACGATCTTCTAAATCTGTCCAGCATAATAGTGATCTATATGGTTGACCATAAAAAGCCACATATGGAGCCATCTGAATGCTTCCCTAAAAATTGTTACAGGAAAACTTTGCTAGATGTAAGTATTTGCTCCAATTAACATTAAAGTCCAAAACACAAGCCCTTAGCATATCCTCTAAAATCTAAGTGACCCTTTCAGACTGACCATCTGTCTGAGAGTGGAATGTCGTGTTCATGGTCAACCTAGTAGAAACTCTCACTACAAGCTCTACTAGAATTAAGACGTGAATTTAGAATCGTTGTCTAATACTGTGGACTTTGGAGCTCCATGTAATTTCACAATCTCCTTAACATATAGTTCACCCGCTTGCTAATTGAATCTACAACTCTTATAGGTAAGAAATGAGCAACGTTGGTCAATTCATCGACTAATACCCATATGCTGTCTTCCGCTCTTTGGTTTCTAGGTAAACCTCCAAAAAAATCCATGGCTACATTTTTCCATTTCTATTCAATAATCTCTAAAGGTTGACTCAATTCGGATGGTTTCATGTCCTCTACTTTGACTTGTTGAAATGTGAGGCATTTGGAAACGTATTTGCCACATCTTTCTTTATGCCTTTCCACCAGTATCTTTTCTTTAGATTTTTGTACATCTTATCTATGTTAGGATGCATAGTGTATTTAGTTTGGTGAGCCTCATCAAGGATGATTTTCATGATTTGCTTATCTCTTGACATACATAATCTACCCCTAAATCTCATGACCCATTCGAATCTGTCTTAAAATCTGAATTTTTCCCATTTTGAACTTGGACTTTAATCTTTGTGAAATTCTAGTCTAGATTCTGACTATTCTTAACTTGGTGTATTAGGTTTGTCCCACTACTCATTGTGCATAAGAAAATTTGCTTCCATTTTGCTCATGTACCCAGTTTATAATCCTTGATCAACTGGTACATCTGAGCCATATCTTCATCATCTGTAACCATGTTTGCTTTAGTTAGATAGTAATGTAGCTAAAAATCATAATTCTTCAAAAATTCCATCAATCTTCTTTGTCTCAGATGCAATTCCTTATGTGTAAAGATGTACTTCAAACTCTTGTGATCTAAGTACAAGTCAAAAAATTCCCCATAAAGATAATGCCTCTAAAATTTTAATGCAAACACTACTGCTACCAATTCTAAGTCATGGATGGGATAGTTCTATCCATGTGCCTTCAATTGTTAGTATATGTAAGCCACTACTTAGCCCTCTTGCATTAGGACTACTTGCAAGCCATTTCTTGAAGCATCTGTGATAGCATGTACCCAATACCACAAGTGGGGGTGATTAGAATTAGTGTTGTGGTTATCTTTTCTTTACCTCCTAAAAGGAATTCTCATATTTCTCATCCCACTTAAACTTTAGACCTTTCTTGGTTGATTTGGCCATTGGTTCAACTAATTGAGAAAAGTCATGATTAAAACTTCTATAGTAACTTTCCAACCCTAAATAGCTCATAATCTTAGTTATCGTAATACTCTGAAAACTCTATACTTGATGAAATGTTATCCAATGTCTATATAGTGAAATTTGGGTGCAAAATGAAACCGGGCTCATTTTGGGGCTAAATTTGGCCAATTTTCAAAAGTTTCATTTGGTGACCCTTAGGGACCCAAAACAACTTGAAACGAAGTAAGATGACATGAACCAACTAATTGGACAACATATCCAAAAATTAGAACAATTGGTCAATATTAGGGTTTTCATTTGCCAAACGCCCTTTAGGGGTTCCAAGTTAGAAAGAATCGGCATTTAGGGTACTTTGGGGACTCGAGATGACTCGAAACGAAATGGGAGGACATGAACAAACAAAATAAATAACATATCCAAAAATTTGGAGAATTGGCCAAGATTTGGGTTTTCATTTCATAGTGCCTTCAGTGGGTTCTAAATAAAGAAAGTAAATGAAAACCAGTTTAGCCAAACCAAATACAAAATTCTTAATTTTTTCATGTGATTCCAATACCATAGGTTATAAATCATAATCCCTTATAAATAAGGAAATATAAATTTTTATTTAATTTTTGTGAACCCATGAAGTCACGGCCACCCTAAGCATGTGCAAGTCACATGGGTGGAACACCATGATCATGTGTTCCCTCACCCTACCCAATCTCAATGGGATGTTTCCCTTATTTGAATTCATGTAAAATGATCCCATGTGCCATGCAAATGATTTAGTACACCACACCTATGAGACGTCCCACTTAGTATTAAGAAACCATGAATGAATGATTTCATTTACACCATGCGCCACCATGCAAAAACAGTCCACCTATGTGAATGTGTGTAATAACCTAAAATTTTGTCAAATAATTAAAGATAAATAAGTTTAAGGAAATTAAATGAAATAAGTCAAGTGAAAATAATTTTGAAGATTTTAAGACATCTTTGGGTGCAAATTATGGGTTAAAAAAATGAAAAATAATATAAAATATTTAGATGTAAAATAAAATAGGCAAATAAAACCTGAATTTGATATTTAAATGAAAATGTCAAATTAAAAGAGTTGCTTAAGAAATAAAGAATAGAAAAAAAATGAAATGAAATAAAGTACACACACACATACACACACACACACACATATGTATATATATATATATATATATATAGGTTAATGTGTATATGAATAATGTGTGTGTTAGCATAATAAATGTTAATAATACATATTATATGAATATGTATATAAAAAAATTTGTATAATTAAATAAAAATGTAGTGTAAGTGTATTTATTAAAAATAAATAAAATATTATATAAATATTAATTTATAATTACATAAATTATTATCTGAAAATGAGATATGAAATAAATAAAAATATATGGAAATGAAAAATGTAGATTATTAAAGTTATAAGGAAATAGGAAAATATCTAATAAATGCAATATTAAATAATTAGAAAGGGAAAAATATTAGTAAGACCATAAAATAGAAGGAAATATGCAAAAAAAAAATAAGTTTTCATTAATTAGGAAGTGTCTAATTGGCAAAATTCGGATAATAGAAGCTTTAGAAGTTGATTTTGATAATAGAAACTGCATCCAACAGCCAGAATCGAATGATCTTCACGATCTGCAATCCAACGGCCCAGATCAAGATCGCATCAAAAGCCCTGGAACAACCGATCACCAAAGATCGGACGGTCTGCAATCAACACGTTAGATCCAACAGCCCAGATTTGAGATATCTCTGATCAATCGCAAACCATTGCGTCACTTGAGGTCCATCCAACGGTCTAGATTGAGGCGCTCTGAGATGATCGCGAACGAGTACTACGTTCAAGGAAATCGGTTGGACAGAAACGATCAAGGACGATCGGACAATCAGAACGAGTTTCGTTCATCTCGAAATGCGTGTTTCGAGGACGATTCGAGTGTCCAGAGAAAATTCGTAATTCAAAAATCGCGAACCAACACCGCGCTCGAGGAAATCCGATGGAACAATTTCGATTGATCAAGAATCTGTGCGGCACTCGAGGATGATCCAAGCGTCCAGATTAGACCTGCACGATCGAAGATCCGACATCGTGCTTGAGGAGGATCTGACCGCCCAGATGCAACCCGCCCGATCTAATATACGAGTGCGTGATTCGAGGATAATCTAATGGTCCCGATCCGATGCTTCGAACATAATAACTGAAAAATTCGATTAAATACTTTAAAAATCCGAAAAATTAGTTTCTAAATTTCCAAAAAATTACTTGCTAATCACCTATGCTTGGGGGGCATGAAATTTTGAAGAATTGGCAAGTTTCCCACAAGATGACACCCCAAACATGCCATTCTCTACCCTTTTGAACTCTATATAAACACCCCCCATGCTCACAATTCATCTCTTCCCAAGAAACAAGAGTTGAATTGTCATCTTGTTCCCTAAGCCTTCTTCTTGGCAATCCCCTTAGTTCTTGAGTGTTCTTGAGTGTTTTTGAGACTTCTTGAGTGTTTGGAAGTCTTGAAGTAACGGAACTCTGTCGAATTTCAGAGGCGTACAGAAGAGACCTTTTTAAGGTGGAAGTGACTTCTAACTTCTACTTCTTTATTTTAATTTGAATAAGTCTTGCATGCTTGATGATGTTTTGAAGATGATTGATTGAATATATGTTTTAATATGCATGCTTTATTTCTTTGATGTGCCATGAATATACATGTTATGCATGTTTAGAAATTAAGAATAGTGATGCATGTTATACATGAATTGTGCCATGAATAAATATTTAATGATTCATGTTTTGTATATGTTGCATGATGGTTTAATCTGATATTGTGTGTTTGATTACTAAGAAAAGATTAAATGATGATTCAATCCATGTACCGACGCGATGATGGATTGCATAGTGTCATCGTGTGTGTTCCACCCCCTGACCTGGCTTGCCAGTTTACCATTGATGATTTTGAACTGAGTTTCCAAGAGTGATCCCATTTCATAGATATTGGGGTTTGAGTTTCGGTTTGTCATTCTCTCTCCCTACGATGTGGAACACAGAGATTAAACTCTTTCAGTTCGAATGTCAACCACAAACGAGAAATTTGTTTGAATCGCCTAATGTACAAAAGTGTTTGATATGCTTGGTTTGTTTGAATTGAAATAATGATTTAGATGTTTAGAAAGATCCATTGGGCTATTTGCTCACCCCTTCCTTCTATTTTTTAGGTTATTGAATCACATGAAGACCATGAATATTAGTTAGGCTCTTTTTGTTTAAAAAGTTTCTAATTTTTATGTAAGGGCATGTTGCCCAAGTTTTGAATCTTCCGCTGTAATAGTTTTCTTCAAGATCAAATTATGTATACAATTTTATTTAATTAATTGAGCTTATGAATTTCAGTTATTTCCTTTACTACTGCCTTATTAAATTCTTAAATTTAAGTTATGTTCTGTTAAATACAATCAAGGCATGAAATAATTGAAATAGAAAGAAAGTCAAGTGTGTGTCACTTGTAAAGTAACACCGGCCCAGTCCGCCGTTTGGTTTAGCCCACCGTCAAGAGAATGGTGGTCGTGTCCAATGCCTAAAGATATGGGGGTTGGGGTGTTACAATGTGTGTGTGCACACATGTGAGCAACCCTAATTAGAAGTGTCTAAATGATGAACCCAGCTCACACCCTAATCCTACCCATCACTTAGTGTGAGAATTCAATGAGGAAAGTTGCTAAAATACACTAAGAATGAGACAAAAATTCAAATAAGGAAACTCTCCTTCTCCAAGTTTGGCACCAAAAAGAGAACACTCTCTCTTAGGGAACGTCCTCTTTGAATTAAAACCAGTTTAGATAGTTCCTTGAACCCAAGATAAGCATCTTTGACTATTATTTGGTGTTCCCTCAAATCTAATAAGGTACTCCCCTAGCTGGATGTCCAAAGAGAGAGAATGGAAAACATGCCTTATGGATTTGTGTGATGAGCAAGCAATGAGACCAAATAGGAAAGTTCTATGAGCATCTTCTTATCCACAAGGGGACATCCAAACTGAGATTAGAAGTGTTTTGAGTCTAAAAATATTCTCTAAAATTAATTAAGAAATTTAATAGAGAATCATATCATGGTTCATAGGAATTTAGCAAGCCCACATGCCTATTTCAATCCAAACCGTTCCATGAGTGTTTGGAAACTTGCCCAACTTGTGAGCTATCCAAGATGCCCAAACTGTCCCCCCCAGTGATCTTGAACATCTATATAAACCCCCTCTTGCTCACATTTTTCTCATCCCAAAGCAAAGAGTTGACCCTTCCCTCTTTGCTTGTTCTAAGCCCTCTTTTTGTCATTTCTTCTTACTTATCTTATGTTCACAAGTGAGAAGCTTTAATTTCAGTCTTCTAGTGAGTTGTCTTTAGTGCTTTTGTTGGTGTTGAAAGTTTTTGAAGTTCTGAAAGTGGTATATAAGGGGAGCCTCTACCAGATTTAACAAGAAACTCGGATTGAGGTGGAGGGGATTTCTAGAACTCCTATTTTACTACTTCAAGTCTTTAGTGCATTCGTGTTTATTTTCAGTTTGAAGCATGTTTAATCATGTTTTATTTTCAATTAGCATCTTTTTATATTTTAATTCATGCATGATAGCATAACGTGCTTAGAAACCATGCTTTGACTTATTTTTGAGTTTTCTAGCGAGTTATTTATGTTTTTTATGTTCTCTTGATTATTTAAATTTTGATATCAACCATTATGATTTAGTATCAAGGTTATTTGAATTTAAAATGAGAAAGTGAAGATAAGAACAACGTACCATCATAGTAATCTAAGTGATGCTATGGGTGTTCTTTGCATATACTTAGTGTATATGCGTAACATCACTAAGTATGCATGTGTTTTAAAATACTTGGAATGTGGACATGTAATCATTATTTCCTATGGAATGTAACAAGATGAATTGCCATTCCATCCCAGAATAGGAGTATTTTAATGAAGCGTATCAAGGGTTTAAAACCCCTTCTGGTAAAAAATACAACTCTAACAAGATATTGTTTGAAACACTTAATGCTTGTAAGTGATTGAAATTGGATGTACTTTTGATTTGAATTAGTAAATTAGTAATTTGATGAATGATCCACTGGGCTATGTGCTCATTTCTCTCTTTAATATTTTTCAGGGAATTAAATATAAAGACCATGGATGATTAGAATCTTTTTCTAATGTAAGGGCATCTTGCCCACTTTTGATTTATTAAGCCTTCTGCTGAATTTTATTTTTGAATTATGTACTCCCTTTTTATTAATTGAATTTCAAGCATGTGTTTCTTTATTTTATTCAATAAATAAAGACCTAAGAATTTCTTTTGTCTCTATTGCAATTGCCTTATTTAAACTTGTTTTTAAATTTGAGTTGAGTACTCTTAATTTTTATTGAGGCATGAGATAATTGAAATAGAAAGTCAAGTGTGAGTCACTTGTAATGTAATATCGGTTTGACTCGCCAAATAGCTAAGTCCACTATCAAAGAATGGTAGTTATGTCGAATGTCAAAGAATATGGGGGTTGGGGTGTTACTGTTATTGTCTTGGGTTGTTTCTAATTTGTCATCGACTCTACCTTTGGTCTGTTCACCTAACAATACATATCCCAAAAACTTGAGTCCCTACATCCAAAGCTCACATTTTCCAAATTCGGCATAAAGCTTATATTGCGTTATTTTATCCAAAACCATATGAAGGTGTTCCCGATGCTCGTCTTTAGTCTTTGAGTCGGCCAAGATGTCATCAACAAAAACAAACCATGAATCTATCTAAATAGGGTTTGAATACCCAGTTCATGTAAGACCTTGAAAAAATTTGTACGAAATTTTGATAAATAAAAATTAAATAAAATAACTTGAGAAAAATATACTTTGAGAATTTTATGAAAAATTTTGATGCAAAATATGTATATTTCAACATATGAAAAGGTAGGCAAAAAGAAAAAAAAAACAACACATACGCCAAGTTACTGCGGTAGTGATTTCACTACCGTGGTAACACAATTGCAAAAATAAAAAAATGGAATCACTGGATGACGATTGTAGTAACAAAATTGGTTACCACGGTTGTAACACCCCAACCGTTACATTTTTAGAGTATTGGACATAACCGCTATTCTTTGAAAGTGGACTTAACCATTTGGCGTGTTGGGTCCATGTTACTTTACAAATGACACACACTTGACTTTCTATTTTTCAATACCTCATGCCTTAGAGTAAATTCAAGAATACAAATTTCTACGTAATAAAATCAAGGCAATTAAAGATAAAAAAATTCAACTTCTTTATTCATAAAAAGAAAATACATAACTTTCTAATGTAAACGTAAACCATTACATTGTTGATCAAAAGAAATTCATAACCTCTAAAATAAAAATTAAATTTCAGCGGAAGACTTATTCAAAATTGGGCAACATGCCCTTACATTAAAAGGAAACTTAAAAAAAATAGGAACTTGCTAAAATAGAAACTATCTAAATTCCATGGTCTTTACAATTTAATTTCTTGAAAAAAAAGAGGAAGGGGTGAGCACAAAGCTCAGTGATCTTTTTCAAACAACCATTTTTTAAATTCAAATCCATAACACATTCATAGTTCAAACACTTGCACACATTAAGCGTTTCAAGCATCCATTTGTTTAAAGTTGAGACTTTAGACCAAAAGGGTTTTTAAGCCCTTGATGTTCTTAACAAAGTACCTCCTTAGAGTGAAATGTAGCTTTTCTTAACCAATTTCATTGGACTTTTGGACTTAAGGGAACTTACCCACCAACCAAGTACTTTGGTCTTAAAACCATATGAACTAATCATATGAAAAGAACATATAGTAACTCACATGTTTGCTATGATGGTACATGTTTATTTTCACTATTTTCTTTTATTAAATCTTGAACTTTAGAATATAAAACTAAAATCAATAAAATTCAGAATATGAACAATCTAAAAATCAAATCATGAAACAACCATAATCATGCATCATTCTTTAAAATAAAGCCTAAGCATGATACTAAACATAACATGAATATTATGAGTGCATAAAGCCAAATAAGGATCAAATATGAAACTGAAATATATTTTAGAATACTAGAACTAAAATTATTTTGATTTCAAAAGCCATACAAACAATGAACATGCTAATAATTCGAATAAGAAAAAGGGGTGTTTAAGAAATCACTTCCACCTTATGATGCTTTCTCCCCAAAGTTTAGACAAGAGTTCCCAATGTACAAACACCAAGAAAATCACTCAAGATGAATCCCCAAACCAAGAACTTCTCACACACAAGAGGGAAAAGAAAGGTGAGAAGGAGTGCCAAGAAGAGGGCTTAAAGAACAAGAGGAAATCTCAATTCTTGTTTCTTGGGATGAGAGGAATGGTGAGCGTGGGGAATTTATATAGAGTTCAAAATGACATAGAATGGTAAGTTTGTGGTGTTCTCTTTGTAGGAAACTTGCCAATTCTTCAAAATTTCGTGCCTCCCAAGTATAGGAGAATATCAAGTGTATTTGGATATTTTTTTTTTTCGAATTTAGAAACCAATTTTTGGATTTTAGAAACTATTTTCATGGATTTTTCAGTTTTAATTTTGAAGCATTCGATTTGGGCCATCGGATCGTCCTCAAGCGCAGCAACCGAATTTTCGTTTGCCATCAACAAATCGCGCTTGCTTCGTGCGCCGTTGGATCGGGTGGATTGATTGTGGGCCATTGGATCACGATGATTCGGTGCATCCAGGTGTTCATGTGGGGTTGATCGCGGTCGTTGGATCATGGAGATCGATCGTGGATCGTTGGATCATGGCGATTCACTGCATCCGGGCATTTGGTGCGGACTTGATTGTGGCCATTGGATCGTAGATCGTGCAAATTATGTGTTTCTGGTCATTAGATGCTGTATACATTGCCCAAAATTACTTTCTAAAGTTCCTATCATCCAGAATTTGCTAATTATGAACCCAATTTCACTTTCTAATCTATGTAAATATGGTTTATTGCACACATCCTTCTATTTTATTAAATCTCCCTAATATTCTTCCCTTGATATTTCTTTAATATTGTATTTATTAGATATTTTTCTATTTCTTTGATATTTTTATTGCCAACGATTAATAATCCATATTTCTCTATATTTTTCATTTCTTCATTTCATATATTTTTTTCATATTTTTTTATTTTCAAAGAGGTAAAAATAATTATATATGTATATATATATATATATATAATTCACTCTACTTACTTTATATTTGATAATTAACTCCATAATTGTTCCATTATATGCATAATTACAAAATAATTCTCATACAAATAATATTTAATAATTCTACTTACCTTAAATCATTTGTTTGATCATCCTAATGCTAAGATTTCATTTGCCTCCAATTATTTTAGAATCTTTCTTAATAAATCTTATTTCTCGTTTTTCCTACATAATTTTCACCTAAGAGTCTCAAGAAACCGTTCCTTGTTGCCTTATTTATTTTTAAGTTATTTGACAAAATGATGAGGTATTACAAAGGTAGTGTGGCCAATTTTCCAAAAAAAATAAGAAATTGTGCAAGAAAAGCCTCCAATACCCTAAAACACCACTTGCTATTTTGTGTGCGCGGGGAACACGAAAAATGGAGATTTTAGAAGGTTTTCTACATTGGAAACACCATAAACTTGCCAATTGTTGCTCATTGGAATGCTATATAAACCCATGCTCAAGCATTCATTCTCTTCATCTCAACAAAAATTAGACAATTCTCTTCTTGTTTTCCTTGCCTCCCTCTTGGCATCTTTTCATTTTTTGGCTATTTTAAATAGCAATTAGAGTAGTAAGAAAGTGGAGGAACGAAGTTGTGCACAAATTCTATGCTAGAAGTTGTGAAGTTTTAACAAAGGTTTAAGGAGCTTGGAATCTCAAGATCAAAGGATTAAGCGACTGAGGTGGAGATGATTTCTGGAGGAACGAAGTTGTGCACAAATCTTGATTTAAATAAGGTTTGCATGTGTGTTATGCTTTGAATATCTATGATCCATCATCATACATGCTATGTAGAATATGCATGCTTAGGCTTACATGAATAAAGATGCATGATCTGTGATGTTATGTTCCATGCTACGATGTTACCATGCTTACATGTTTAATCTATGTTTATATCTAGTTTACATGCATGAATTGTATGTTTTACACCTAATAGAAGATTAATAAAGATTCTAACCATGTACCAGTGTGAGAAAGGATTTTTTCATGTGTGTTCCAAACCTAGACCCGACATACCGAACCTTTTATTTGGAACTGGGTGTTAGGATTGACCCAGAGTGAACTAGGTGGCTAGAGTGATCCTACTTTACTAGTAAGAGTTTGAGTTTTTGGAGTGATTTCTCTTCCTAGACTCGGAACATAGAGGGTGAACCCCTTTCTATCTTAACTACAATTATGAATAATGAGCATTTTGACTTATGCAACATTTGAAAGTGCTTGACATGTATGTTTTATTTGTTAAACTATTAATTTAAATATTTGGAATAATCTATTGGAATTTGAGCTCACCCCTCCTTTTTTAATCTTTAATTAATAAATTAAGGTCACATAGAAGTCACTTCGACTAGTTCTTTAGAGATTTTACTAAGTTGTAGGGCATTTTGGCACAATTTACTCTATTTATGTTTTGAAGTTATTTTTGTTGTAATAAACACAAATGTTCAGTACCTTTTGAATTTTGCATGGATTAATGATATTGACTTTTTTTAAATCTAAACATTCTCAAAATTTTACTTTTATGAAATATGTGTATGAGCTAATGTTTCTCAGTAAGTCCCAAGGATTTGGGAAAAGAAAGAAAAAAAGATTAATGTGACACGGGTCTGCCTCTTGGATGGCCCAAGGAAGGAAAAATATCATTGGATGACGTGATCCAAGGGACGAGAGGTAGTTTATTACAAAGGTGGTATCAGAGCCTAGCTAGGCAATTGTTGCTCGGCTAGAGTTGAATGAATAGTATGATATTTTGGTATCAGAGCTCAACTAGTAGAACCACTGGGCAGATTTGGAAAGAGTTGACTCATCTGAGGAGTCGAGAGCATAGGATGTAGCTCAACACATAAGACTTTTACTTTGGATAAATGTAGAATGCCCTGCCTCTTGTTTTGAAATTGAAAATTGTTTTGAAATACTGTTATTCAAAAAGAGATATGTTTTCAAAGGTTTTGCTTAGATACGAAGATTACAATTCGAGCTGATAGTAGGTAAGCCTTGTTCCGTGTAAAGCTAAACATTGAAAGGGAGATAGGTTATTCCATTCTAGAAGGTCAGTTGCTAAGTAAACTTTGAACTCGCTAGTCGACTGGACGTTGTCCCACCAACTTTTACAAGTAGTCAGAGTGGAAGAACACACTTATTTTCTATGAGAAAACTAGGAGGTAATGTTTAAGGCAAAGAATGTACTAGAGTACAAATGTAGTAGCAAAGCTGGTACTGAAACTAGATGTGGGTTGTTGGTTTGATAGAAGAACCCTTCAGCTAAGTGATTGAGACCTTAGGTCTTGGAAAGAGACCTTAGGTAGAGAGTTGGGGTGATGCAAAGGCTGAAACAGTGGATCATGAATAAAAAAAAATTTAGGGGATAGATTAGAGACTGAAAATGTGTAAAAGCAGAACACTTGTTTAGTCAGAACACGAGATCAGGAGGAGCCTGTATCTCTGGTTTCTACGTAGTATGAGATGCATAAGAATTCAAGGGTATGGAAGAATCTTGGACTCAGATAATGACAAGCCTTATTTGGTGGATGATCGTCGACTTTGGAAGACCTTTTTTCCTATGCTTGGCTAGTATGGGACGGTCAAGTATAGTAGGGCTTGAGAGACCTTAATCGTCGAAACATTTGTAAAATTGTTTGGGTGTAGTGAGATCTCTAGATAAAAGTCTTTGTCAATGGGTAGGAATGGTATAAGATGCTCAAACTCGAAGACATGGATGGAAGCTTGGAATTTTGCTATGCTAGCGTGAACTTGTATGACTAAATGATCGATTGAATGCATGCTTTACTTGTTTAGATTCATGACACATATTTTGATTTCGAAGACCAAAAATCCTCTGCCGAAAAACATTAGAAGGCTTTGAAACTGTTAAATAGAACTTAGAAATATGAACTGATAGGTTACTAAACAAATCGAGAACCTGAATTCATGAATCTAGTGTTATGATAACACGAACAAAACGAAACTTGAGGAAATAGATACAGCAAACGAATAAGGATGGGAAGACTATTTTCTCAAGTTTGGAAAAACATTTCATATCCCAAGGATAAGGAAAGATGGGTTGTGTACCCTGATTAATAACCTCCTTGAAACTTTTTAATTGTGATACCTTATCTGATACTAAAATGACTTTTGACTTGTAGATAATGGCTGAATCCAAGAGACATGCTAAAGAGCTGCCCAAACTGACAAGACTGGACCACAAGGGTAGGAAGCACAGACTGGTCCAGTTGAGACTCAAATTTAGAATATTTTGACTCTTGAGTTGTTAACGGAGATCACCAGGAGAATTACGAAGTAGATTATGAGGGCATTGCCTTAGATGTTGCCCCAAGCAGCTCCATAACTGCAGATACAGGAGCAAGTTTTGATACAGTAGTTGGTGCTTGTACCTGAGTTTTTAGTTCATTAGAGGGCAAAAGATGCTGTTGAAGATAAGGAACAGAGGGACATGTTAATGGAGTTGCGAAAAATCCGCCCATTTCAATTTGATGGCACATCTGACTGCATGATAGGAGATCACTGGTACCAAGAGCTGGATAAGCATTTGGATGTGTTAGGAGCAATAGGTCCCCATAGAGTTGTGCTAGCCACCCATCAGTTTAAGGGACCGACTAGGAGTTGGTGGAGGATGTTGAAGGTAGATCCAAACACAAATGTTAGAGAGATGAACTAGTAAGAGTTCAAGAAATTATTTTATGAGAAATTCTTCCTCGAGGCTACACTAAGGCGAATGCAGTCGGAATTCATCAGGTTAACCCAACAAGACATGACCGTGGCCGAGTATGAGACTAATTTCACTGAATTGGCCCAGATTTCATCTAAAGTAATTAAAGAAGAAAAGATGAAGGTAAACCGAGTTGCGAAGGGTCTAAGGATTGAGATGCAAAAAGGAATAACACAGATGGGCCTAAAAACCTATAAAGATGTGGTTGAGAAGGCATTCTTGGTGGAAAGAGAACTCAACTTTGAACAAAAGTTGAAGAACAAAAACAAGAGGCCAGGTAATAGCATAGATTACCAAGGAAATTAGAAGAAGAATACCAGCCAGAACAATGGCAACAAAACACTTCAAGCTCAGAACTGATCCAAGGTTGGTACAGAAGAATAGTTGGAACAAGCCATACATCAAGGACTATGTTTCCACTACCAAAGCACAAGCTCCACAACAACAAAAACCACAAAACAATCAATGAGGATGATAAAATGGTCGTCGACAGGGCAGACAACAACAACAAAATGCTAACCAGGGATAGAATTAAGGCTGTGGACAAAATCAAGACAGAGTGTTCGTGTAACACCCCAACTCCCTAGAAACAGGTTTAAGCTCAACCACAAGGCGGGTTGGGTCCTATGTTACATTTACCAAGTACACAACTTACATCTCAATTCCTTTATTCTAGCTCTTATTGAACCTTTCATGAGTGCTTCACCTAATTTGATCAATTTTAAATTCAATAAGGCATTACAAGTAGAAAAAGAAATATTTCTAACTCTTAATTTATTAAAGAAAATAAAGAAGTACATTATTGAATTCATAATCAAGGGTACATAACTCAAAGTTTTAAAATAAAAATTTAGCGAAAGTCAAATAAATCTAAAGTAGTCAACATGCCCTTTTATTAAAAAAGAAGCTTTCCAAAAATAGAAACTTTTTAACTATCAGATTTCCATTGCCATCATATTCAATTTTATGAAATTGTTAAAAAGAGAGGGGTGAGACATAGCCCAGTGGATCATCCATCAAGCAACTAGCTTATTATTTCAATTTTCTAACACATCCAAATTCACACACTTGCAAACATTAAGTGATTCATACATCAAATTGGTTCAAATTGACGTTATGATTGAAAGGGATTCTACTACTCTCTTAATGTTCTTAATTTAAATATCCCTCTTTAGGGTAGAAAGAAATTTCTTTGTTACTTTCCATTGGATGCCACATACCAAGTATCCTATAGTTGCACTTTGCAACCACACACTTCAAGCATGTGTTAAGAACACCTGTAGCAGCCATACGGGTCACTATAATAGTACATGGTTCTTATTTTCACTTTCTCATATTTAAAATCACATAATCATGAATCTAAATTAGAATATTAAATCTCAGAATTTAAACATTTAAGAAAGCGTGGAAACACACATAGCATGCTTGAAAACTTAAAAGCAAACCTAAGCATGGTTTCTAGACATAGTATGATCTCATGAATGATTAAAAACATGCAAACATGCTAAACTAAAATTTAAATATGATCAATCATGCTAAAACTACATAAATCATGCTACAAACTGAAAAATATTTATGCATGAACATGCTAGGAACTTGAAATAACAAGATAGAAGTTCTAGAAATCCCCTTGACCTCACTCCGAGTTTCTTGTTGAATTCGGTAGAGGTTCCCCTTATTTACTACTTTCAGAACTTCAATAACTTTTAGCCACCAACAAAAGTGCTCAAAACAACTCACTTAAAGACTGAAATTAAAGCTTTTCACTTGTGAACACAAGAGAAGTGAGAAGAGATGCCAAGAAGAGGGCTTAGAACAAGCAAAAAAGGAAGTGTCAACTCTTCACATTGGAATGAAGAGAATGTTCATATAGATGTTCAAGAGCACTAGGGGGACTTCTTGGTTTGTCTTGGGCAGCTTGGGCAACTCACAAAGTTTGGGCAAGTTTCCAAACAAGAGGAATTTATATAAAGAGGGCAAATGTGCTAATGGTTGGCAAGTGGGACCACTATGGCTTTCTAATTTAAAAGATATGAATACAATCTTGTTTTCTGATTATGTGTGAACACAAAAGTGTTTAAATCATATTCGAATTCAAATGAGACGTCCCATATGTGCTCATGGAAACTTTCCTTTTTGGTTTCCTTGCTTGCTCATCACACAAACACATAGGGAATACTTTTCCATTCTCTTAGTTGTTGGACATCAAGCATGGGTGTACACTATCATATTTGAGGGGACACCATGTAATAGTCAAAGATGCTCATCTTGGTTCCAGGAAACTATCTAAATAGGGTTGCTCACATGTGCACACACACACATGTACATGGTTGGGCCGCTTTTGGCGTAAGTGGGTGTGGGTGAACACAATCAAGTAGAGGTGTATATGGAATCATGTTTCATGGTTTCTAGACCATATAAAATGCATACTAATGTGGGTGTACTGAATTATTTGCATGGGACATGGGATCATTTTACAAGAATTCAAATAAAGGAAACATCCCATGGAGCTTTTGGTGGGGTGAGGGTACACATGATCATGGTGTTCCACCCATGTAACTTGCACATGCTTACAATGGCCATGACTTCATAGGTTCAAAAAAATTAAATAAAAACTAATATCTTCTTATTTATAAGGAATTATGATTTATAACCTATAGTTTTGGAATCACATGAAAAAAATTAAGAATTCAATATATAGTTTGGCCAAATTGGTTTTCATTCTTTCCTTATTTAGAACCCATAGAAGGCACTATGAAATGAAAATCCAAATCTTGGCCAATTGTCCTGATTTTGGATATGTTGTTTATTTTGTTAGTTTATGTCATCTCGTTTCATTTCGGGTCATTTTGATTCCTTGAAGTACTCTAAATGTCAATTCTTTTTAATTTGGACCCCCTGAGGGGCATTTGGCAAATGAAAACCCTAATCTTGACCAATTGTTTTAATTTTTGGATATGTTGTCCAATTAGTTGGTTCATGTCGCCTTACTTCGTTTCAGGTTATTTTGGGTTCCTAAGGGTCATCAAATGAGACTTTTGAAAACCTGCCAAATTTAGCCCCGAAATGAGCCTAGTTTCATTTTGCACCTAATTTCATTGAATTTCATTTAATTAAATATAAAATTTTTAGGGTATTACAGTTCGGCATTGCTAATGTTCAAGAGGATCAAGTCCCTGCCGTGGAAGGTACATTCGTGTTGTTTAATGTTGCTTTGAAACTGTTTGATTCGAGTGCTGAAAAATCTTTTGTTGCTAAAAAGCTAGTAGATAGGTTGTAACTAGTAGCAAAAACATTGCCTATGACCTTGAATGTATCCACACCCATAGGAACTACCGTCACCTAAAAGTGAATGTATAGTTGTGACCTTAGGTTTGGAGATAAGTTGATCTTAACCAACCTTTGTGTACTTCCATTTTATGGATACAATGTAATCTTGGGAATGGACTGGTTAACCCAACACCAAGCTCAAATAGATTTTCCTAAGAGAAGAGTGACCATAACATTACCCAAAGGAGAAACCTATAGAATCAATGGTGATATGCATAGAAGCCCGATGGTTGCGATGCTAAATTGCTTAAGGCAGAAAGATGAATTCAAGAAGTTCTTAGAGGAGGATTCCAAAGAACAAAGAGGAATCCAAAACTAAGAAGTTGTCTAAGATTACGAAGATGAATTCCTAGAAGATTTACTAGGATTACCACCAGCTAAGGAAGTAGAATTTAAGATTAAACTTTCCCCTGGAACCAACCCCATAGCCATACCTCCTTACAGAATGACACAAGTTGCGCTGATCAAGTTAAAGACTCAGCTAGGCAAGCTTTGAGAAAAAGGATTCATTGGACCAAGTGAATCACCATTGGGAGCTCTGGTGTTGTTCATGAAGAAGAAAGATGGATCCATGAAACTTTGTGTTGGCTATCCAAAGTTGAATCAGGAAACAACAAAGAGCAAGTATCCCTTGCCAAAGATAGGTAACCTATAATACCCCAAGTTTAAGAATAGTTAAAAAAAGCTGTGGAACTATTGCGGTACCCAAAATCAATACCACAGTAGTGCATCGCAAATTGTGAAAATGAGGTTTCGCGTGGGGACTATGGTAATAGGTTAGGGTATTGCAGATTTCAAAATTTTGGGACCTCAATGTGGGGACCGAGATGGGATACTGCAGTGTTGCGATTAAAAATGTGGAATTTGAGGCGAGGACGTGGTACCACGATGTTGGGACACAGTGCTGCGATTAAAAGACATTCCCAATACCGTGGTACTGGGACGCAATACTGCGATACTGTGATTGAAGATAAAAAATGGAAGTTCTGTGATGCAGAGGTATCAATATATATGTGCATAGAAAAACCCTTATCGCACAAACTCATTGCAGAAACCCTAATTGCGTTGTTCCTCCTCACAGCCACGCACCTCCTTCCCAAAACTAAAACTAGCAAAACCTAGACGACTTTTTCATGTCTTCCCACACACGCTCTGAATCAATGGTTGTCAATCTCAACATCTCTTGCCTGTCTCACAAGCCAAGGAAAGGAGAAGAATGCTACAGTCACGTTCTAGAGACCTAAACCCATGTCAAGATGTGTTGCAAGGTCAGAAACTATGCTAAGACGTTTATACTAGTTCTAAGATACATTCTACTACAAGTAGGATGGACTGTAATGGATTCTAAACACTATTTTGCTCTCTACAAAATGACAAAAACCTAAAATCGTTGGAATCATTCTTTGTGAGGTGAACGAAAGGAATGATCAGCTGCAAGGTATAATATTGCTCTACCATGCATATTACATGTCTTAGATTTGTAGCACAATGCATAAAGGCTCCATGCATAGAAGAAAAGAGGGATGCACAGACAATGTGCGATTCCTTGACTACCTCATGAATACTGTGATGTTCAACGTAATAACACACTACACATGCGAGAATAACCTCAAGTTACCACGATAATGTTGGGAGTACTACAGTAACAAAATGAACAATCTATTTTTTGAACTGTTCGTGCAAGAAACGTTATCACCGCAATACTGCTTCCATACTGCAATACTAATAGGTTAATGGACACTATAGTATCATCATTTCATGCTCTTTTTGCATACAACATGCCAATATAACTTGAAAATCATTAGATTAGGAGTTGGAAGGTAGAAATATAATAAATACTGAGAAATGGTGTACAACTGTTAACAGTTAGGGACTTAAGGAAAGTTGAGTACTCAATCAAGGATTTGAACAAGCTGAACATAAAATCAGGTGGAGATGACTATCCACTCTTTCTGATATTATCTTAGTTTCAAATATGATACATGAATAATTGTTTGCTGTCTTTGCATTGTTTAGAAGCATGCTCGGAATGTGATGGTGCTTGTTTGTTTAAATTGCTAGTTTGTTATACATTGTTAGCATGACATGTGATTCATGTATTTTCAATATTGATTCGAGTATATGCCATCTATGTTATTTAATGAATAGCATGATTTATGTGACCTGGTGAATGACCAACAAATTATTAGCATGTTTTTATGTATATATGTATTGTGACAAAGATAAATTGTGTATGCTAGTGGTCACTAAATAAAGACAATTAAGAGTCTAACCAAGTACTGGGGCGATGATACCGATACTGTGGCAGTAGTTTGGTGTCATCATGGGTATTTCCTTTGCAACTGTGGCGTAATTGAGAAGGGGCTGAGGATCGAGTAAGACTTTACTCCTAAGTTGTGTTATGATGAGGAATTAGACTTTACTCCTAAGTTGTGTTATGATGAGGAATTAGCCTTCGGGGCATTACTTCCAAGAGTTCAAACATAGGGGAATACCGATGAGATCCCTTTTGGTCTTAGCGACAACCTAAACAATTGAAGTGTTTGAAACACATAATGATTTATAAGTGTTTGCATGTGTTATGTTTTTGACTTTGATAATGTTTGAGATGTTTTGTATATTATCCACTGGGCTCTTGAGCTCACCCCACTAATCTATTTTTTAGGTAATCACTGTAGATACTTACCCACATGCAAGTAAATGGAGACCATTGAAGTAGTCAGACACAATCTACTATTAAGATTGTATAGGAGTTTACTATTTGTTTATAGTTGTAGGGTATGGGACCCACATCTAATTTATGTTTGGTTGTTTTATTAACTTCGGTCATGGGGCCAAGTATTGGTTTATTATTTCTTTTGAACTCAGGCCATGGGTTCAAAGTATTAATCCTTTATGAGTTCATTTATATTACTTCTAGTTGACATGCCATCCTTATGTTATATCATGCATGATATTATTGTCTATGTTTTCGCACTCTGATGTTTTATTGGGATGATTGTGAGAAAGTAAGAACATAGGTAATGATTTGGCTTTCGAATATTGAAAGCGGCAGTGATTACACGATTTGCTTGATTCCATTTTGAGGTGAAAGACGAAGACTCCCAGTCAGTAGTGTGGGTGACAAGATTCGGGCAGCTTGTTCAGGACACGAGTACCAGAGCTTAGTCAGTAGCTTACTAGAAAAGAGTTCAGTCAGTAGCTCAGTTTGTTCATCAGTCAGTGGCTTAGTTAGTAAGTCAATGGGCTAGAGTCTAGAGGGTAGACTATGAATTACTAGTCCTATGGAGGAGTTGGGTAGTAGAGAAATTGCATACTTACGTCTAGGAAAAGACCTTACGTAAAGCTTGGGTGTTGTCAAGATGGGACAGTGGATCATAAATGAAAGCTTTTAGGGCATAAGCTAGAAACTAATAACATGTGAAACGAAACACTTGATTGGTCAGGACATGAGATCGGGAGGATCCTGTATTCTTAGTTTCTATGTGGTATGGGATGCATAGGAATTTGGGGATATGGAGGAATCTCGGACTCGAAGAATAATGAACCATGTTTGAGAGCGATTGGTGGCTTTGGACAAACTTTTTTTCCTATGTTTGGCTGGTATGGGACAATCAAGTGTAGTGGGGCTTGGGGAGCCTTAGACATTGAGACATTTGTAAAATTGTTTGAGTGTAGTGAGACCTCTGAGTGGAATCTATGTTGATAGGCAAGAGTGGTATTGGACACTCAAACTCGGAGGCATAGGTGGAAGCTTGGAATCTTGTTATGCCAGCGTGTTATTTATAATGTATGCCTGACTACGCAGATGATTGTTTGCTTGCATGGCTGGTCTATGTGGCAAATTTCAATGTATATTTCATGAATGTTTTTAAATTTTGAGACCAAATCCTGTACCTAGAAATGAACAATTTATTGTGGACTTAGCGGCATAAACCAATATGCCATTGAACAAATGAGAATTTCAAGACATGCATCTAGAGTCATGCTAGTACGACAAAAATAAATGCTTGAAGTATATACATGGGATTCCTTTGATCAATTTATGATGATTGAATGAATCTGTGGTTGTAGATAAATGGTCAGATCCAAGAGACATGCTATGAGAGCTACCACATTTGACAAGAATGAACCCTAGGGGCAGGGAGCACAGATTAATTAGATTGAGGCTCAGGTTGGGGCTATGTTGACTCCATAGTTCTGGGATGAGATTACCAAATGAGTCATTGAGCAGATCATTAGAGTATTATCATTGCCACAAATGCAGGCACATGCAACACTAGAGCCGCAAGTACAAGCCCCACCTCAGGAGCAGATTCTGGTATAGTAGTTGGTGCTCATGCCAGAGGTTTTAGTTCATTAGAGGCCTGTAATACCCCAAAATTTTGTCAAATAATTAAAGATAAATAAGTTTGAGGAAAATAAATAAAATAAGTCAAATAGATTAATTTCAAAGATTTAAAGAAATTTTGGGTGCAAATTGTGGGTTGGCACATGAAAAATAAAATATATTAGAGATATAGAAAAATTAAGCAAATAAGACCTTAATTTGATAATTAAATGAAAATTAAG
>JAJIYU010000457.1:0-52871 GCA_030144865.1 Tinospora cordifolia
ATTGCTAGTGATAAAGGTTTTGCAATACTTGTGCATTAAGTTCTAAGTTCAATCATAATATGTTAGATTTTAGTTTTAGATATGACTTTTAATTGTTTTTTATTTTAGTTTTAGTTTTAGATTTTTGGTATAGTTAATGTCCTAAATTCTTCTTTAAAAGACAAAAAAGAAAAAAGTCCCTTTCTGGAGATTTTTTCGATAGTACATATATATATATATATATATATATATATATATATATACACGTGTGTGTGTGTGTTATGACACTTGCTTTTAACTAAATTATAACCAAAAAAAAAAAAATTTATTGCTTTTTAAAATAGGAAAAGATTGACTTGTTTAAAAAATATGTTAACTTTTAGAAAAACACATTCAAATTTGAACCTTTGGCAATTATTACTCAAAATCTTCTTGAATGTTAGACTTTGACCTTTTACCCTCAAAATCAGTAACTTAAACCCAACACATAATATTGGATGCTATGAGTCTTTCTACTAGAAGACAATTAAAAAAAATAAAAGAGGAGAGAATGGATATCTTTCTTATAGTTAAATAGAAGCCTAGCCAACAATGGAAAGAAATAAAAAAAAAAATCACATTTTGAAATTGCTCCCACATGAGTTCCACTTTGAGGTCTTTTAATGTTAACTAATGCAGGATAAGAAAATTTGTAGAGGCTTACCAATTTTTTATTGTATTATTTATGGGCACGTCTTCAACTTTTGCCACTCTAGCTCATGAAACAAAGATGTACTTTATTTAATTATTATATTTACAGTTTAAGCTCCAAAATATAAAATTGACCTCATGGTCGGCACATGTTCTCCATATGTTTGGATTGGCATAACAATTTAAGCTTTAAATTAAAAAGTATAATTCAAATTGCTAGCCATAAAGGTTCTGCAACACTATGCATTAAGTCCTAAGTTCAATCATAATATCTTAGATCTTAGTTTTAGATATTGCCTAACTTATAATGAACTTTCAGTTACGATGTGATAGTAGTAAACAAAATAAAATTTGTTTATAATTGAGATTTACTTAGCTTTTGACAAAAAAAAAAAAAGAAATAATAATTTTATAATTACAAAGTGTTTGTTGTTATTTCTAATTTAGAAATGGTGTATAAAATGTGGATGCATGTAGAATTACCTTGTTGAATTGAATTATCCTCGTTGCTTAGCTTCCTATTTAGTAAAAAAAAAAAAAAGTCAATCTTAAAAATTCATATTTTCCCAACTTTTCATTTAAAAAAAAACTACCAAACCACACAATCATAGTGTTCAAAATTGAAAAATGATTAAACATAAATATTATGATCATCATCAAGCTTCTAATTGCATAGAGATCTAGTAGTGGAGTGAAGGTATATAACAATAAGATACCACAAAAGTAGAGCTAACTTCTTTTTTTATGATTAGAGTAGTGACTTTTACTAAGTTCTTCTAGAGTGCTAACTTCTTTCTTTCCTTCTTTCCTTTATTATTTAAAAAAGTGTTTTCGTTTGAATTGCAGCATCTTAGATTCTCATTTTTTCAGAACCTTCTTGATTTGGTCTAATAGCAGATGTTTAGAAGTTAGTTGTATTTTTTTTATAGGCTTAATTTCTGACAAGTGGAATTACAAATTTTTGACAAAAAAAATGAATGATACTATATGTTTGCAAAATTGAGATTTACAGGCTATGTTGTGTCTTGTGATACCTTTATGTAGTTATGACCACTATTGCCACCTTTGTAATGAAACTTTATTGTCCGATGGGGTAAAAAGGATAGAAATAATGTAATGGAAATTGTCCAGTTTTCCACGGATAAGCTACTACTAGAATGAGTTTATCATCTACACTTGCATACATACAATAGAGATCCAACCCATTGTTTTCTCCTTTTTCTGAAGGGGCAAAAAACATCAATTAGACGTTGTTTGCTGGACTAACATTCCTGCATATAGGAGGAGTTGTTATATAGTGAAACCTTTTGAGTTCTAAAGCTACTTTTGTATTGACTGCAATAACTTCTTCATTGTTGGACTATAGTAGGAGTTTTTATATAGTGAAACCTTTTGAGTTGTTATAACAATACATCTGACCCATGATCCCATCAAAACGTATGTATATTAGGCATATACTAGATTAGGCAATATGTATATATATATAATAACAGGTAAGAAGGAACAATGGTTCAAACTTGTGAAAATAAATTTTGAGTCAGTTTTTTGTTTAATTATTTATTATGTTTATGTTATATAGTATTGAATGTTTTAGTATTTTTCTCATGAGTAGAGTAGGAGTAGAAGTGGCTCTTATCATGATTGATAAAGAGTGGGTCCATCTCCAAAGGTAATGAGTACACCATCATTTTGTGATGTAAACAAATATTGAGGAATATTAAAAAGGTGCTCGAGACTTTGTAAAAAGGGCTAAAGAGATGGCAGAAAAATATGATCAAATTTAATGTCCTTGAATTGATTTTTGTAACATATGTCATGCTCATGTAGATATTGTATATGAGCCTTTAGTTATACGAGGAATAGATCTCACATATACGACATGGTTTAATCAAGGGAACAAATACTTGAGCATGAGAACTTAAATTTTGGAGAATCTTCAGAAACTAGTTCGTTCTAGGAAATATATCTCATATTGCTACATTAATCATTTTAGGAAAGCCTTCCATAGAACAAAACCTTAAGAATCAATACCACACCCTTTTCTTCATATGTTTGTTTCTTTCTTACTTGATCTGCTTCTCATCTTGTTGTAGACTTTTCTGTGGACGCAATGGATTGTAGCATGTTGAAGCTGTGAAGCCTATAGTTACCTTGGGAGCAATCAATTTCACAATTACATATCCTGAAGCTTCATCTATAAGATGATATATGTACATGTCACACCCAATGGCATCTATTAAGTTTATTAAATAGGTTTCACTATGAATGTTGTTGCAAGGAGAGATTGTGATAACACCTCATTGTCTCTATCTCTATCTAATTTTGAACCTTTTGGTTGGATTTGGTCCAAATCACAACAAGGAGAGATTGCAACAACACCTCATTGTCTCTATCTCTATTTGATTATGAGCCTTTTGGTTGGATTTGGTCCAAATTAGTTTCAATGGTTGAACTTTTTTGTTTAGATTATGTGGACTATTGACGCAAATGAACGTAGACCCTAACAGTGTCCCACCTACCTCAAGTGAGTAGGCAACCTAAACCCAACAGTGTCCCATCTATAAGATAATATATGTACTAGTTAATCTAAGGCAAATTTTACTTTCTGGGCCTTGGTACATTGTTCAACCATTTCTTTTATCATGCTTGTATGCATTTGTGGCTTGAATTATACTACGTCTAAACTGGCTCTATGTCCTCGTAAAGATTTAAATTGCTTGATTTCTTTGTCATAAGCCTATAATAATATGATATATCTTATAATATTGATTTGTTAGTTCAAATTTAATTTCTACCTGAAACTTTTCATTCTCCTAATTTGATATCAGAGAGGTTTTTTTGTTTAGGTGGAAAACATTAATATTTTTAGTTGCCTATGCTTTTGCAGTATGCCCATATTCTTACCGCAATAGGTGTATATGACAATACGCCTCCCATCATGCAAATAAGTTGTCATACAGATCGTTCTAGACTGCTTAGTGCTAAGCCTTGGTTAGAATCTTTAGTTCTCTGCAATGTGTTCTCAAACTATATGCTTATACTTATAGTGTATTATTTACAAAATTTAATAGTAGCCCAACTATTTGTCAATGTGAAGTTTATTTTTTAAGGTCCATGGGAATCTAACACATCTAGTAAATAGCCTCTGTTATACTAATTGCATGCACACAACAAATAATTGGGAATTTCTTAGTCCTTTTAATGGATGCAAAGATTGTTTTTGTCTTTCTTATGCCCTAGTTAACTGTCATTATTCAATTATGTGTACAACTCTTGTGTTGTTACTTCATTGATTAATTTTGTCTTTTTCATTGGTACAGTGGTGCAACTGTGAAACTATTTATCCTTTTTTGTTTGTCCAAGGTAAAAGTTCCAACTCCTTTCCAACGGGGTCGCCCAACTTTTGAAGCCTGTGAGGTTTTTGCAGTGATGGTTACTTCATTTGCTTTGCTTATTGAGGCTTGCTCATTGATGGCTACTTTTGGTCAAGACTTATAAATTTGCTCTTGAATTTAGTGATCACTATTCTCTGCATTTCTTAACATTCTTAAGAATACACTAGGAAAAGAAAAGTGGGGAGCCATTGTGTGTGTGTGTGTTCATTTTAGGAAGAGTTTTCGACTGATATTTTAGCTATTGCAACCAGAAATTTTAGCAATGGAAGCAAGCTTGGGCAAGGAAAATTTTGTAGTGTCTTCAAGGTAAACAAATAAATAGATTAAATTCTCTAGTGAATGAATGAATTGAATCAAATGCAATTTGAATATTCTTATTCATGTCTATGCTTAATATATACCTCCCGTGGCTTTCAAACTCAGGCGATTTTCACATATTATCAGTGCATTGTTATGGTGTACTTTGTGTTTAAACCTCCCAGCAAGCATATTTTCTACTTCTGTAATACGAGTAATATATTAGCTTTAAGAGCTTTCAAGTTTATGAAACTCAACATGGTATATTGGTAGATGGGAGAGAGAGAGATGGGTGAACAGACTATCCAAGAATTTTGGGTAAGGAATTCAAGAATGAAGTTTCATTAATTACAAAGCTTCAACATATGAATCTTGCGAGCCTTCTAGGTTGCTGCATTGAACGAGAAGAAAAGAGGTTGATTTACTCACATGCAGAACAAAAGCTTGGAATGTGTCATTTTTAGTCAGTCCCCTTTACCTTTTCAACCACATTTACAAGTTATCAATCAAATACATTTAGCCTCAGATACCAATGATATATTTTTTTTCTTTTTCTATTTCTTTTCTTTTTAGATAAAGTTAATTGCTTATTGTTGGATTGGTCAAGGGCTACTATATCTTTAGTAGGACTCAAGGTTTAGGATCATTCATGGAGATCTCAAAGCAAGCAATGTTCCACTAGATGGAGAAATGAACCCAAACATCTCAGATTTTGGGATGGCAATAATGTTTGTTAATTTGTGTGGAATCTGAATAGTTCATTTGTGCATAACAGGTGAATGCCCTAACCTCAGTTTTTGTAAAGAAGCCAAACTAAGTAGAAGATGGACTTGCAGTTCTTAACTAATCATGGAGAGCAAATGCAATATGCTGTTCATGCCAAATGTAATCTTGTTTCTGCCTCTTTTTTTTTTCTTAAATAAATTTGAGTGTGTTGCCAAACACTCTAAACATATGACTTGCTATAGTTTTTTTAATAATTATAATTTTTGAATAAAATTATAGTGTTTGAGTTAAATTATTAACAATTATAATTTTTGATATAATAACACATATTGAATGTATATACATTGATATATATATAAAAAATCATATATATAGCATTTTTAATTTGCTGCAAAATGTGTATCAGCATATATCAATTTAAAAATGCTATAAGAATGTGCATGGCAAGTGTACACTATAGCCATTTAAAAATGCCATAAAATGTGTAGGCTATAGCAATTTAAAAATGCTACAATATGTGTACACTATAGCAATTAAAAAATGCTATAACATGATTTTACCATGAGTTGCAAGTGTTTATAGCGTTTTTAAAGTGTTATAAACCATGGGACTGTTACTAGCATGGGCCGTCATAGCGTGCCAAAAATTTTTATCTTTTACTTATGATACCGTGTTTGCCACGCTATCAAATGTCTTTTTTCTTGTGTCGACTGGTATATATATATACATGAACGCAGAAAACCATAATCCCCATTGCTCATTGCTCGCTGTTCCTCCCACAGCTGCTCATCGTCCACATAGAGCCTTACACATACAAAATAAAACCCTAGCCATCGTGATCTCCTTCATCCCCCATCAACAAACAATTCCTCACACTTTCTCCATTTTCCTGTCAAGAAATATCCGTTAGAGAGAAACAAATGGTGGTGCCGCGTGTAGAGAATCAACAACTGCGTTAAATGTGTGACTAGAGAGGCAATGGAAATGAGTTCTAACTATGCAATCTTTAGGGCAATCAAACCGTGGACCATTCAAAGGCGCAAAAACGAATATGAAAAGAAGGTCAATCGGCTTTGAGTACATAGAAAGGGCATAAAAGCATTTCGACATCACAAGCAGAACAACTAACGAAGAGGTTGAGAAATTGTAACCACCAAGGTGAGAACTAGAATCCAAGGAGCGAAATAATAGGTGGAAGTGATTACTTGCTCCCTAATTGTATTTGAGCTTAAATGTTAAGCATGATGTGTGTTTACTTTATTCTAAATTCCCAAAAGCATGCTAGGATATGTTTTGATGTTGATTGGATATCATGAGCTTTTGTATTAGTATGAATGATGCACAACATGATATATGTATTCATGCTAGTTGTTTACATATTTTCATGTTATGAGATATGAAATAATTAACTTGTTCAATTTATTTGAACGATATTACATGCTATATTTTTTATGCTTACTAGAATGAAATGATTGACTGTATGATCTCAATCAAAGAAAACGTAAGATTCAAATTGTAACATCCCAATCCCCCTATTCCTTCCGTTTTGGACAAAACCACTATTTTGACGGTGGACTTAACCATATAGGGAGATCGGGCTAGTATTACATTACAAGTGACTCACACTTGACATTCTATTTCAATTATCTTATGCCTTAATGAAATTTAAGAGTACTTAACTCAAATGTAAGAATTAAATTTAATAAGGCAATAATACAAAGGATAACGAAATTCAAAATCTTTATTCATTCAAAGTTGGAAAGCACGTAACTTTCTAATTAACTGTGGAGTACATAATCAAAAACGAAACTATTACAGCAGAATATTCAAAACTTGAGCAATATGCTCTTACATTGTAAAATGAAAACTTTTTAAAAACTACTAGCATTCTAAGTGTTTAACATGCATCATTACGTGTTTAATTTTCTGAAAAATAAGAGAGGAAGAGTGAATATATAGCCCAGTGGATCTTTTTTAAATAACCAATTTTCTAATTTAAACTAAAAATACATCCATAATTCATACACTTGCATACATTAGGCGTTTCAAATAATATTTTGTGTATAGTTGTGACTTAGACCAAAAGGGTTTTCAAGGCCCTTGATATTCTTAACAAAATATCTTCTCAGAGTGAAAAAGACATTTCTTAGCCAATATTATTGGACTTTTGGACTTAGGGCCTCTTACCCACCAACCTATTTTGGTCTTTACACAATGTGAACTAATCACATGAAAAGAACATCCATAATGACCCACATGTTCATTATGATGGTACATGATTATTGATCATCATCATCTCATTATTAATCACATATTCAAAAATCATAAAATAAGAGAAATAAATTTTAGAAAATAATCAATCAAAAAATCAAAGCATGAATCATCCAAAAAACATGCATCATACATTGAAATAAACCTAAGCATGGTATTAGGCATGGCATGGATTCATGAATGATTAAAACATACTCATATATTAAACTGAAACTGAAATTGTGATTAAATTTCTGAAACTGAAACATGAATGATTTTTGAAAACTAAACATGCAATTAACATGATATTAATCTAAAGAAGAAAAGATGAGATTTTAGAAATCACTTCTACCTTATGAAGCTTTTTCTCAAAATTTCAATAGTTCTTTTTTTTAACACTTCTAGCACTTCAAGACCACTCAAGAACACTCAATCAAACACTCAACAGTATCTCAAGATCACCAAAGAATATAAGGGTTGCCAAGAAGAATGCTAGAACAAGCTAAGAGGGAAGTGTCAACTCTTTGCTTTGGGACGAAAAATAAGTGTGCACTAGGGGTGTTTATATAGATTTTCAAAAGCACTTAGGAGGCCACAATTTTGGCAACTTTGATTAGGGTTTCCTCTCATGCGACATCTAGGTTTTTGCACATAATATACATAGAGGATAGCTATGGCTTTTGCATAGAGGTTATGATGGCCTTTTCTTCACGTGGCGCCAAGATTGGAACATTTTGGATTTAGGAAACTTTCTTGTTTGTGATTTTTGATTTTCCCTTTGTGTGTGACAGCTAGGGTTTGGTGTCTGAACATGGTTCTTCATTTAGATACTTCAAATTAGGGTTGCTCACATGCGTGCACACGCACACACACACATGGACTGATTTTTGCATAATAGGGCATGGTGTACATGATCAAAGTGTGGTGTACATGGGATCATTCTTCATGGTTTCTTATAGGTGTGATGTATTTGATCATTTGCATGGCACATGAGATCATTCTACATGATTTCAAATAAGGTAAATGTCCCATTAATGTTGGGTAGGGTGAGGGTGTACATGATCATGGTGTTCTACCAATGTTGTTTGCACATGTTTAGGGGTGGCCATGCATTTATGGGTTCACATGAATTTGATAAAAATTCATATCTCATTATTTACTAAGAATTAAGCACTTCAATATATATTTTTGTGTTCATAATAAACTAATGCACATTTTCAAATCATCATTTGACTAGGGTGATTTTCATTTTATTCACTTTCCAAGTTTAGACTCCACTGAAGGGTATTAGGCAAATGAAACCTTAATTTTTGGTCAATTGAGCTGATTTTTGGATATGTTGTCTAGTTGATCAGTTCATGTCATCTCATGTCATTTCGGGTCATTTTGGGTTCCTAATGGTCGCTAAATGAGGATTTTGGACCTGCTAAATTTCGCTCTCAAATGGACCCAATTTCATTTCTCACCCAGATTTCATCCAATTGAATTTGAAATTCTCATTTCATTAAGTGCAACATTTTCAGGGTATTACAACTTACCCTCCTTAGAAAAATTTTGTCCTCAAAATTTGCACATCATCAAGGACTCCTAGTGAACATATGTGGGTATTTGGACTTCTTTTCACTTTCCAGTTCCTATATAGCTTCTTCCACCCCATGATGCTTCCACAGTACTTTAACTAAGGGAATATCCTTAGTTCTTAGGCTTTGCACTTTGTGGTCAAAGATTCTAATAGTTGCTTCTTCATATGTAGCGTCATCCTGAACGTTCACTTCCTCCCAATGGATGATGTGAAAGGGGTTTAGCTCATATTTTCTTAGCATAGACACGTGGAACACGTTATAAACTGAGGTCATCTAGTTAGGTAAATCCAACTCATAAGCACAAATCTTCTAGATGCCCTTCTGAGGACTGATTCTTAAAAACACCTTATCACTCTTTTGAAACTTTAGAGGTCTCCTTCTCTTGTCAACATAGCTCTTTTGATGGCTCTGAGCTGTAATCAACCTCTTCTGGATTAGTTTGACTTGGTTATTCATTTCTTCCACCAAGTCTGGCCCAATCAACACATGGTCTTCAAGCCCAACCCAACAGGTTGGTGATCTGTAGGGCCTTCCATAAAGAACCTCATATGGAGCCATCTTAATACTTGCCTGATAACTGTTGCTATAGGAAAACTCTACCAAGTGTAAGTGGTTGCTCCAATTTCCTTCAAAGTCTAAAACACAAGATCTCAACATATCTTCTAAGGTATGATAACTCTCTTAGACTGCCCATCTGTTTGAGGGTAGAATGCATAATTCATAGTAAGTTTAATACCCAATTCCTTCGATAGACTCTGCCAAAACTAAGAGGTGAAGCGAGGGTCTCTGTCAGATACAATCGTCTTAGGCATACTATGAAGTCTTACTATTTCTTTCATACAGAGTTCTCCCAACTTACTGACTTGGTTTGTAGATCTGATTGGCAGGAAATGAGCTACTTTAGTGAGACGATCCACAATCACCCAAATAGTGTCTTCTCCTTTCTGATTTCTAGGAAAACCTCTAATGAAATCTATGGCAATGTTATCGCACTTCCATTCAAGGATAAGGAGTGGTTGTAACATTCTAGAGGGTTTCTGATGATTTTACTTGCTAACAAGTTAATCACTTAGAGACATCCTTAGCCATGTCCCTTTTCATTTCTCTCTACCAGTAAGTGTTTTTGAGGTTTTGGTACATCTTATTTCCACTTGGATGCATCTTATACTTGGTCTGATGAACCTCATCCAGTATGGTTTGCTTACTCTGTCCATTTTGAGGTACACAAATCCTATCTCTGAGCCTTAGGGTATTCTCAGCATCTATCCTGAAATTAGTATGCTTACCCTGTGTAGCTCCTTCTATCAGGCGAGTGAGCCACTTGTCTTGCCTTTGCTCCTCCATAATCTGTTGTAGAAGACCTTGTTGACAAGACATGTTATAGAGATAGGCTTGTTTGTCATCTAAGGTCACACCCAACCTGAAGTTGTCAATCAACTAGTACATGTAGCCATTTTCTTCTTCTTGTTTGTTGAAATTTTTACTTAGAGCATCGGCTACTACATTGGCTTTCCATGGATGATAGTGTAATTGAAGTCTCAATCTTTAAGGAACTCCATCCACCTACATTTCCTGAGGTTCAACTCTTTTTGAGTGTAGATGTACTTCAAGCTCTTGTGATATGAAAACATATTAAATTTCTCACCATAGAGATAGTGTTTCCAAATCTTCAGGGCAAATACAACGGCCACTAATTCTAGGTTGTGAGTAGGGTAATTGCTCTCATGGACCTTCAGTTGTCGCGAAGCATAAGTGACCACGTGTTTTTCTTGCATCAATACTGTTCCCAATCCACTTAGTAAAGCATCAGTATAGGGTATAGGTAACACTATGGGTTGGAGTGACTAGGATAGGGGCTGCAGTCAATCTCTTCTTCAATTCTTGGAATGATTGTTCATACTTCTCATCCCAGTCAAACTTAACTCCCTTCCTAGTCAACTTGGTCATAGGTTCAACTAGTTTTTGGAGAAATCTTGGATGAACCTTCTGTAGTACTCAGCCAGACCTAAGAAGCTCCCAATCTTTGTAACTGCCTTAGGTTGCTTCCAATCCATAACAACTTCCACCTTCTTCGGGTCTACAGAGATGCCTCCTACCGATACTATGTGACCAAGAAACTCGACCGTTTTCATCCAGAATACACATTTGTTGAACTTGACATATAAGTGATGCCTTTTGAGGGTCTCCAACACTATCCGTAAGTGTTCTAAGTGTCTAACCTTTGACTTGGAGTAGACTAAGATATCATCCACGAATATCACCACAAACTGGTAAAGATACTACCTAAACACTCGATTCATCAAGTCCATGAATTCTGTTAGGGCATTGGTCAAACTAAAGGGCGTCACGGTGAACTCAAAGTATCCATAACTTGTTTTGAAGGTAGTCTTGTGTATATCAGCCTCCTTGATTCTCAACTGGTGATATCCCGACCTAAGATCCATATTTGAGAAATGAGTGGCTCCTCTCAATTGATCAAATAGGTCATCAATCCTTGGCAAAGGATACTTATTTTTTATTGTAGCTTGGTTCAGCTTCCAATAATTGACATAACGTCCCATAGAACCATCCTTCTTCTTTACAAACAATACCGAAGCTCCCTAGGGTGACTCACTCGACTTGATGAATCCTTTTTTTCAGAGTTCGTTGAGGTGAAATTTTAACTTGATCAGTTCTATTGGTGCTATTATGTAAGGAAGTATTGCTATTGGGTTGGTTCTAGGATGGAGTTTAAGATTGAAATCTAATTCTCTAGCAGGTGGTAGCCCGAGTAAGTCGTTTGGGAACACATCCTCGTACTCACTAACCACTGCTAGGTCTTATAATCTTCTTCAGTTTAACAGGTTCTTCTTCAGAGAATTCCTTAAACTCATTTTTTTGGTTTAAGCAGTTCAGCATGGCTACGGTTGAACTTCTCGGTAGTCTTTGCATATCTCCATTGATTCTATAGGTCTCACCTGAAGGTAAGGTTATGGTCACTCTTCCTTTAAGACAATCTATCTGGGCTTGGTACTGGTCTAACCAATCCATCCCCAAGATTACATCATAGCCATAAAAGGTAAATACATAAATCAACTATTAAGAGTTTATCCTCGAACATTAGGTCACAACTACACATTCTTTTTGAAGTCACAGTGGTCGCTATTGGTGTGAACACATTCAAAGTCGTGGGTAGTGTTTTTGTCATAAGTTGTAATCTCTCAGCTAGTTCTTCAAAGATAAAGGACTTAGAAGCATTCGAGTCAAACAATAGTATCACAACAATGATAAATAATAGGAACATACCTTCCACTGCAAATATTCTGGCTTGGTTCTGTCAGATATAATTGTCTTAAGCACACCAAGAAGTCTTAGTATCTCCTTCTCATGGAGTCTTCTCAGCTTACTGACTTGGTATGTGGATCTGATTGACAGGAAATGAGGCACTTTAGTAAGACGATCCACAATCACCCAAATAGTGTCTTCTCTTTTCTGGTTCCTAGGTAAACCACTGACGAAGTCCATGGTAATGTTATCCCACTTTAATTCGGGGATAGGGAGTGTTGCAACATTCCAAAGGGTTTTTGATGTTCTACTTTTACCTGTTGATATGTTAAGCATTTAGAGACATGCTTATCTATGTCCTTCTTTATTCCTCTCCACCAGTAAGTCTTTTTGAGACTTTAGCACATCTTATCTCCACTTGGATCCATTGTATACTTGGTCTGATGAGCTTCACCCAGTACGGTTTGCTTACTCTATCCATTTTGAGGCACACAGATACTCTTCCCGAGCCTTAGGATATTTTCAGCATCTAACCTAAAGTCAGAATGTTTTCCTTATTCAAGCCATGCTATAGAGATAGGCTTGCTTGTCATTCAAGGTTATCGTCACAAAGGGTGTGCCCCTAGTTCTCTAGTGATGGAGCAATGGGTGTAACCCTAGTTCTCGGGTTGGGTAATGGGTGTGCCTTTTATCCTATTAGAATTTGACATGTAATTCATTTTCGCTGTCTCCTTTGATATGATAACGATAAGAGAACATCAGGGTTAAGCCTTTCGGTTCGAATTAACAACTGATAAACAATTGAATTTTTGAAATGCTTAATTTATGTGAAGTGTTTGCATGGTTGATATTTTGTCTTGAATAATATTATGAATGTACTGTGTATGATCCACTAGGCTTCTAAGCTTATCCACCCTTCCATTTCAGGTAATCTTTGAGGTGTTTAGTGTTGATAGTACTATGGAGTACTGGAATAGCTGCAAACCTCACTATTGAGGTTGTTATCTGACTTTTCTTCAGTTGTCGAGTGCATTTGGTTTAGACTGGGCAAATACCCTTTTTTATTAGCCTTTCTATTAATGTTGGTTAGCATATGCTTTGGGCCACATGGGCCAGATTTTCAACTTTATTTGAGAAACTTGCACTAAATTTTAATTGGTTCAATTATTGAATTTATGATTCTTATTATCTCTTGAATTGTCTCCAGTTGAGATAAATCTTGGTGAGTCCAAGAGCTCAATTGATTTAAATGAGATTTGGTATGTTTAGATGGTATTAATGAAAATTTGAATGTGAGAAAAGTAACGTCTCAATTCTCGGTAGATGACATATGTGCCAACATTTAATGGTGCGTTTCTCCATGCATCATAGACATGAAAAAACAAAGGACTGAGAATTGGGGTCTTACAAAATTGGTATCAGAGCTTAGTTAGTAGACAACTGGCAAAAAGATGGAGAGAGCCTAGGCAATGGATGCCAAGGGCAAAATGAGAGCTTAGAGTGTAGAGTACTGGGCTAGTTGAGGTTGATAATGGTTGTGGGTTCAACGGAGGAACCGCTCAGCCAAGTATCGAGACCTTAGGTTTAGGAAAAGAGGCCATGCATTTAAACTTGGGTGTTGTCAAATGGGCACGGTGGATCATAAGTAAAACTTTTAGGAAATAAGTTAGAGATTAAAAATGTATGAATAAAAAAACAATTGTTTGGTCGAGAGACAAGTTCGGGACGATCCTATATCTCTAGTTTTTACGTGGTATGGGACGCGTAGGAACTAGGATATGGAGGAATCCTGGACTTAGAGATTGACAGGCCATGAATGGTGAATGGTCGATAACTTTGGAAAAGCTTGTTTTTTTATGTTTGGTTGGTATGGGATGGTCAAGTATAGTAGGACTTGGGAGGCCTTAGTCATTGAGACATTGGTGAAATTGTTTGGGTGTAGTAAGGTTTTTGAGTGAAAACCTATGTTGTCGAAACAAACATGAGGGCTTGAAGCCCTCAAACTTTAGACTTAGAAACAAAGACTAATAGGTCACTGAACATACCTAGAACATAGAGATATGAATCTAGAGTCATGATAGCACAAATACGAGAGAAAATTTATTCTGACAATACAATCACAAACCATGAATAAAAATATGAAAGATGACACTTATCACAAGTTGCAAAAGCATTTAGTATCTGGAGTTTGAGTAAAGGGGTTTGTGTAAGCCAAATTGAATTGAGATAAGGTTATGATTCTCTTTGAGTATTGAAATTTCTTTTGCTGATATCACGTTGAACTGATGGATACCAAAATGACTTTTGGCTTGTAGCTAATGGAAAGAATAAGGGGTAATGGTACGAGAAATGAAAATATCGATGAATCTAGGCAGAGGGAGAAGGGACTGCTAGTGGCAACAGCTCCAGTTGACATGACAGTGACTACGGATATGTTAGCTAAATTCACTCAGCAATTTATAGAACAGGTCATGAGGAACCTTGCATAGATGCAAAACCAGTTACCAGTACCGCCGCAACCATAGGCACAACCTCAACCCCAAGTTCATAAGGTCTCGTTACCAAATAGTCTAGTAGCATGGGATTGATTGATTGTGGATGTAAATAATAGAAGAACTTGTAGATAGAATTTTAGAAGCTACGACTGTATGGCTGATCATGTAATTGATGATAAATGGTTCACTGAGATGAACAAACACTTAAATGCCTTAGGGGCAACTAGCACCAGGAGAATTGCATTAGTCGTACACCAATTTGAGTGACCCACCTATCATTAGCGGGAGATGGTCATTGTTGACAATCCTGCAATTGTACAAGATCGTAATAGTAATAAATAGTGAAGACCGAATATCGTCCTCAGGGAACGATTAAAGGTTAACAATCTTACAATCCAATCTAGTGTTAGTATTAATTTTATTAAGGCATCAGATTGAATTGAATTTTGAAAACTTAATTTAATTTAAAAGCGAGTTAAAATCAACCAATAATTGGATTGAAAACTATTTTAATTAAATGTCTAAGATAGTAAACTATCTTGCAATCATCAGTAATTCTTATTCCAATGAGTTAAATTCCTAGTTCTGTAGGTTCTTGCGCTTATTATTAAAACCCTCACCTGAGGCACCTTAATACCTTGCCCTAATACCCCTTCCCAAGGCATAAAGTTAATATCTAACATAGTAAATATAGTAATCACTTGCAACCTCTTGTGTAATCAATAACTTCCCAGTCAATTGATTACTCTAAGTCTATATTTCGATTCTCCAACCGTTAAACTCTCCCGAGTTAGTTTAACAATCTATGATCGATCTATCTATGGCTAGTAAATAGAAAACATTAAACACACAAAATATGAAACTTAACATCAAAATCAATTAACTGGAATAAAGAATCTTAGGTTCCTACAATCAAAATTTACATCCTAGACTTTAAGAGTATCTAGCCAGACATAATATAGAGTTCACATATCAAAAAAAATTAAATAAACAAATGATCATACTAACAGCTTGACCTTTGTTCTTTGCTTCTTTTCTCTATTTCTCTTGTTCTTCTCTAGTAGTCAATATCAATAATTTTCTGAACCATTAAAACCTAATATAAAATTCTATTTATACTCTTACTCCAAAGCAAAACTTAAATCACAGGCTAAAAACAAAAACGTGTAACTTAATTGCTTTACCATGGTCATGGACCGCGGTAACTCTTCTGTGCAATAATTCTACATTATGGTTACTATGGTAATACCTTCTCGTTACTTTTCTTCATTTTGGTTACATCGATCACCGACTGCAATAACTAGTTACATGATATTTCCTTATGCTTCTTTGGCATTCCTTTTGTTTACCTCGGTCAGTCGTTTCTCTACTGCAATAATCAGTTGATCCTCTATGTTATCAATCTTTTTTCACCTGTCTCATGCTGTTATTGCTATTCTGGTTCATTTTAAACCTGCACAGACAATTAAAACCTTTCTCAGATATTATATTCACATAAAAATGCTAGAAATAACATTAAAACATGCTAATATGCAACTAATCATGCAATAATTCTCTAAATACATATGTAACTAATTACAAACAAATACACTTAATTTCCTATTAAACTCATGCAAATTATACATAAAATACTTATAATATAGTTGGTCTGCCATGCAACTAACAAATACCCTCAAACTTAGACTATTGTTCGTCCCCGAATAATGACGCAACTCTAAACTGACACACCATACCATATAAAGTTAAATTCTCTTTCATTCATCACCTCAATCATCCATTCCTATAGTTTGCAACTCATTAACAAGTCCTAGGATCGTTCAAATTATCCAGATTTTCAGCTCATCATCTATTCTTCTTCAACTTTACCCTCTCATCTGTTAGTATCTTAGTCTTCCTAGACCTTGTAGGTGATTTACAGTTGTCATCCCACTCACAAAATTCCTCTCCTAATACCTAAGTATACAAACCCTCTCAATCTTCTCCTCTATCTATCCTCTACTCAAGTCAAACTCTTGTTAGGATCAATGGTCTTCTCTTTAGGTTGTAGTGGGGCCTGGCTTAAGTTACAAGTGTAATAGATTTTTTTTATTCTAACTCAAGTGTACACTCATAGCAAAAATAACAATCTATTTTGTTTGATTTTCTAAGTGTAGCTTGATCCTTCTGTTCAATCCCTTGTTCTCTTCATTCCTACTCACAACCTTGTTTTCATAGCTCCCCCAAACTTATTTCATCACATGTACTTTAATCGATACCCACATGTACACTTATACAAAAGTAGGAAGCTCAACTTTCATCGACAATGTTGTAATAACAAATAAATATATAACTCTTTTTTTTTCAATTTTTTTTGAAACAAAAAAAAAATAGAGGCAAAAACTGAAAATATATAACTTTCAATGCCAGCATCCTCTCTCCTTTGTTCATATCATCAGAATAAGTATTGTTATAACCATGAGTGCATACAAATAGGTTCAACTGAGATATTCATAAAAAGGATTGAGTGTTTATTATATATAATGTTTAGGTTCATCACAAGAAAACATGTTATAAGGTTCAAAATTAGCTACAAAGGATTATTAATTGTTGGGACCGCCCTTTAGGCTAGGACTCAAATAAAAATGGCCTAGTTCATTTCTCTCCTAGAATAATTCCTGAGCAGCGTTCAAGATAGATTCGATTACTTCAGGGGTCTGTGGGAAATTCTTTCCACTTGTAGTTTGGCTCCAACTCCTCACTTTCCTCGATTTTAGGTTCTCATTCTACCTAAGACTAAAGAGTTTTGTCAAAGTCAAAGTTTGGACAACTTGAGCACATAGTCTGTTAGAAACCACCCTAGTTATTTGTCCCATCACCCTATAGGAATTTTAAATTGCCTAGGTTACTCAGTGAGATTTTCAACAATATGGTATGGATTTGGCCTAACTGACACATACATGACCTACATGGTCATAGTCTTAATTAGTATGTTAGAATTTATACTATGTGAATACCAACAATATGCAGTTGGTTAAGATCATCTAAAAAAATAGACATAATAAAAGTAATCCAGAAATAACCTGAATCTAGAAATAACCTGAGAAATTTGAAGAAGGAAAATATCTTCAACGCACTCCCCCAAACTTAATTCGTGCCTTGTCCTCAACAGCACATACTACTCACAACAGGAGAGTAGACACATCAAAGCATGACAATTAATTAAACTTGCTCTCAAAATAAACATGTAAAATACAAATATGGCAAGTAAGTTAATTTAGAAAAGCAATACTAAGAAAACAAAAAGTAAAGGAAGAATATAGCATGTGCAGAAAGAAGAAGTACAATAAAGTTATAGTTTACATCCCCAGAAAGATAAATTCAATTCTAAACTTCATCGCCAAACATCTCAGCCTCCGTGATAAAATCATTGTCCTTTACTCCGCTATCATCCTCATCGTCTACAGGCGGTACCAAAGCTTCACAACAACTAAGATCCATGTAAGGTGTCGGTGGCATAGTAGAGGAGGGTTCAAAAGAGGCTCTCGTCCTTTTAACAGGTCCATTGGTGAACATTTTAACTATAATATGGTCCTTCATCTTAGAGGCTCATCCTTTTGCCATTTAATGCCAGCCCATCTACATAGTTCAATAATTAATGTAAGGTGTGGTAAGCCAACATTTGATTTATCAATAGCTATTCAGATAGAATTAGAGATTAAGGTGCCCATGTTGATAGATAAACCCTTCATGATGCAATATACTAGAACAACACATTCCATTGTCACCCTATTAATAGCCAACGAGGGTAAAAGATTAGCACAAACTAGGTAAAGTCATACCTTAGTAGTAGTAGGAATGAACTTTTGGCTAAGCTCACAGGTTTGTCATTATGACAATGCCAAGAAGCACCATCCACACAAAGAGTTCGTAAAATATCATCAGCATCGAACTTAGCCATTAGGTGTTTAGACTATTCATCCAGAGCATCATTTGGAAGTCCATACACTTCATTTATTGTTGCAGAGAACCCATTAGCCTCTAACCCACACCTTTGTACCATCCCTCTCTGCAGCATTAGCATAAAACTCTTAGACAATAGAGACTACAGGAGTACTTGAGGAGTACTTGGGGCACATATCAATTGCTCCCAATGTCTGGTGGCTATCACTGCATCGATACCTAGATTACATTCCTCTGTCATTAGCATTATGCCATGCTTAGGGATCAATTGGCGACTATCTCGGATAAAAGTGTATCTCTGCTTTGCAGTGACAAATAAATCTCTACTTATCCTTTGGAGCTGCAGGTTCAAATGTTTGTTTGGCATTAGCAGCCACATGCTTCATTCCAGGAGGCCTACACCCAATATTAGTAGGCAGGGGATACCAAACATTATAATATAAGGACAAAACAATGCCTGAATTGTATAATGAGAATGTCACTGCTAACATCGCTGATCAACTATATATATAAGATACTACTTAATTGTAGTTCTAAACCATGGTAAAGCATTATAGAAGTTATGTAGGCCTAAAAATGGAGATACCAAGCCAAGGATAGTAAAATTGATAGACATGTACTTTAGACACATCCCTAAGTCAATGAATGCAATAGACGAAGTGACAATATCTACAATAAAACAATTACATTCAAGGGGACGTTGTCAACGAATAAACTCATAATAATGGCCATTAGATAGAATCACGTTATAGTAACCATATAAATAGGAAATGATGATTTTGCTAGATGCAATACACAGAACACACAGATACACAATGAGAACTATCAAACAGACAAAAATACAAGGATACTATGAAAAAGAAGAGAAATCTTCCTAAGTGATGAAAATAAACACAAAAACTAATAAATGAACTCACATTGTCATAGTAGAATGCAAGTATTCTAGCTGAAATTGCAGGCTTCAGAGAGAATGCAATGAAAATTTGAAAATAGAATGAATGAAAATGAAGAAAAAATGACAGTTTTAAACCTGAACAGTTTGTATTATGAGATTCGCCATTTTATGCATGGAGTCATGAGCGGTATTACCGCAGTCATAAACTGCTATAATCTAGAACCCAGAACCTATCGTTCTGGTTACTGCGGTCACATATTGCAATAACTTGTACTAAATTTATTTATTTTTTGTCCTAAGCATTTAAACTACACAATGTCCCAAAAGAACAAAAATAAAAAAATAAAAAAAAACAAAAATAAGAAATCAGTGGGTTGCCTCCCACTCAGCATTATGTTTAACGTCGTTAGCTTGATGTGGATATGGTTATTTATTCGTGCTCCTTTGATCTTCCATAAAAGATTTTCAACATCTGACCATTAACTTTGAAACAATGCCCATCTACTAGGCTTTGTACGTCAATCACACCATAGGGAAATACTTGAGTAACAAGGAATGGACTAGACCAGCGAGACCTTAGTTTATTGGGAAATAATCAGAGCCTTGAAATGAACAACAATACATGCTGGCCCAATTGGAACTCTTTCTTTTTGATCAGTTTGTCATGCCATTTCTTAGTTCTCTCCCTATAAATTGTGTTATTTTCAAAAGCTTCTCGCCGAAATTTCTCAAGTTCCACCATCTGAAGTAGGTGGTTCTCACCACAAGCCTGTGCATTAAAATTAAGCTTTTTTACTGCCCAATAAGCTTGGTGTTCCATCTCAAATAGTAAGTGACAAGATTTTTCATATAACAGCTGATACGAGGACATTCTGATAGGAGTTTTGAATGCAGTCCTATAGGCCCATAGGAAATCATCAAGTTTCTGTGCCCAATCTTTGTAGTTAATTCCAACAGTCCTTTTGAATTGCCTTAAACTCCCTGTTAGAGACTTCCGCTTGCCTGTTCGTTTGGGGATGGAGGCAAAGCTGCTTTGTCACGCACACCATATTTAAGATTATTGAATAATTGATTACAGAAATGTGTACCTTCTTTATTCACTATTGCTCTTGGTGTAGCAAATCAAGATAAGTTGTTGTGGGCTAAAAACTTTAGTACTACCCGGGCATCATTCTAGGTTGTAGCCACAACTTCCACTCACTTTGAGACATAATCAACAGGCAATAGTATATATTGCTTCCCATTAGCTTGTGGGAAAGGTCCCATGAAGTCTATCCCCCAAACATCAAATAATTCTACCTCCACAAAGGAATTTGGGGGCATTTCGTTCTTCTTTGAGATGTTATGTTACTTTCGACATGCTTCACATGTCTTCACAAATTGATAAGCATCTTTAAGCATAGTGGGCTAATAAAACCCACTCTCAAGCACACTTCGAGCAGTTCTTTAGAACAACATGATAATCATGAAGGACTTTCATAATTTCATCCCGTAAATAAAACTTTGTTTCATGTATGAAGCGCTTGAGTTGAGTATGTCATAAATATGGTAGTGCTATACCAAATAAATTTATAATTAGCAAAGTCAGCATACCATGGTGGTCTATGATAGTCAAGAGATGTTCATCAAGAAATAATTCAACTATACTCGTAGGGTTATTGGTAACCTCATCCGAGAATCAAGATACGTGATCAGCTACCACATTCTCTGTACCCTTCTTATCTTGTATTTCAATGTCAAACCCTTGAAGAATTAGGATCTAGCAGATGAGGCGGGGCTTAACATTTTTCTTAGCAAATAGATGATGTACTGTAGCGTGATTAGTGAACACTGTGACATAAAAACCTACAATATATGATCTGAATTTATCATAAGCAAAGACCACAGCTAGCAATTCTTTTTATGTAGTAGTGTAATTTTTTTGTGCATCGTCTAAAGTCTTGCTAACATAATAGATGGCTCTAAACATTTTGTCACATCGCTGTCCCAAAACAACACCAACAACATAGTCGTTGGCATCACACATTATCTCAAAACGTTCTCCCCAACCAGAGTTGACATGATGGGCGCAGATATACGTGCCTTCTTTAATGTTTTAAATGCATCCAGGCACTCATCATTAAAATTAAATTCAGCATCCTTCTCAAGTAGGCTGCACAGAGGACGAGTAATATGAGAAAAGTTCTTTATGAAACGACGGTAAAACCCCGTATGTCCCAAGAAACTCAGACTTTTCAAATTGAAGTAGGTGGTTTCAAATTTTCTATCACATCTATCTTAGCATGATCCACCTCTAATCCTCCAAAAGACACTTTATGCCCAAAACTATACCTTTTCGAAAATTTTTTCCAATTTAGAACTGGATTCTTCTCTTCGCAACGAGATAAAACCCTTTCTAGGTTGTTGAGGCAACCATCAAAAGTTGCACCAAAATAAGAGAAGTTGATCATGAATACCACCAGAATGTCTTCAATCATATAAGCAAAAATGGCCATCATGCATCTTTGAAAAGTGGCTGGAGCATTACATAGACCAAAGGGCACCCTTTGAAATGCATAAGTACCATATAGACAAGTAAAAGTGGTCTTCTCTTCGTCTTTAGGAGCAATAACTATCTGATTTTATCCAGAATACCCAGCTAAAAAGCAGTAGAAATCATATCCTACAATTCTGTCTAGCATCTGATCTGCAAATGACAAATTGGAGATGATATTTTTTGGTGGTTTTATTCAATTTTCTGTAATCAATGCAAACTCGCCACCCTGTAGTAGTTTTGGAAGCAATTGTTTCACCCTTATCATTTGTCACCACTATAATTCCTCTCTTCTTAGGTACACATGGATAGAACTGGCCGATTCTGAATCTAAAATGGCATAGATAATGCTAGCCTTTAGCCACTTCATTACTTCCTTCTTTACCATTTCCTTCATTATATGGTTAATCCACTGCTGATGCTGAACTGTAAGTTTATGACCCTCTTCCATTAATATCTTGTGCATGCAAGTTGTAGGACTAATGCCTTGTATGTCTTCAATTGTCGACCCAGTGGTCGACTTATGTTCCCTAAGCACTCTTGTAAGTTTTTCTTCTTAAATAGAGGTTAAAGAAGAAGAAATGATGACTGAAAAGGACTTGACTTCACCCAAATAGATATACTTTAAATGATCAGGAATGGGTTTTAAGTCAACGGGCTTAGGAACATCTTGCGAGTTTCAAATTGCATCGAATCATGTAAAGGTGTGTATATGATAGTCGGTTTAGGTGAAGAGGCTTCTAAGGCTAGAACATTCATTTTCTTAGTTTCAATCATGAATTGGGAAGAAGAAAGAAAACAAGACATGCACCCAACCATGTCATCACAAGAGTTTAATTCATCAAACATTTCAATAATGCAAGAATCTATTACTTTAATTCTCTTGCGTTCATGTAAATCATCAGGGAATTACATAGAATTGTGGAGATTGAAGACCACTTTTTCTTCATTCACTCGTACTGTGAGCCTGCCCTTGTGTATCAGTGCATGGCCTGTGGCAAGGAATATCTACCAAGAATCAATGGAATCTCCTTATCTTCTTCCATATCCAAGACAACGAAGTCAACTGAAAATATAAACTTATCTACCTTTACTAGAACACCTTCAATTATACCCCGTGGATAAGTGAGAGATCTGTCAGCAAGCTGCAAAGTAACTGTGGTAGGCTTAATCTCTGACATTCCCAATCTTTTACATGCGGACATGGGCATAAGATTGATACTTGCTCGCACATCACAAAGTGCCTTCTCGAAGACTGTTGAACCAATGTTACACAAAATGGTAAAACTTCATGTATCTTTTAATTTCTGAGGGAGTTTCCTCGGAAGGATGGAGCTACATTCTTCAGTTAGATTTACTGTCTCAAAGTCTTCTAGTTTTCGCCTTTTGGACATAATTTCCTTCATGTTGCTGTAAAGCTTCTACGTATGGGATATTAATGTGAATTTTCTTGAACATCTCCAGGAACTTTGTAAATTGGTCATCCAACTTCTTTTTCTGAAATCTTCCCGGCAACGACGCTGAAACTTGTTGACAATCTTGCAAGTGTACATAATCGTAACAGTAATAAACAGAATATCATCCACAGGGAACGGTTTAAGGTTAAAAATCTTACAACCCAATCTAGTGTCAGTATTAATTTTATTAAGGCTTCGAATTCAATTGAATTTTGAAAACTTAGTTTAATTCAAAAGCAAATTAAAATCAACCGATAATTGGATTGAAAATTATTTTAATTAGAGGTCTAGGATAGTAAACTATCTTGTAATCACCAATAATTCTTATTACAATTAATTAAATTTCTAGTTTGTAGGTTCTGGTGCTTATCATTGAAACCCTCTCTTAAGGCACCTTAATACCTACTAGTCTTGTTTCTTAATACCCCATCTCGAGGCGTACAGTTAACAATCTAACACAATAAATATAGTAATCACGTGCATCCTCTTATGTAATCAATAACTTCCCAATCAATTGATTACTCTAGGTCTATATTTCGATTCTCCAACCGTTAAACTTCTCCTGAGTTAGTTTAATAGTCTATGATTGATTTATCTATGGTCAGTAAATAGAAAGCATTAAACACGCAAAATATGAAACAAAACATCAAAATGAATTAATTGGAATAAAGAATCTCAAGTTCCTACAATCAAAATTTAAATCCTAGACTTTAAGAGAATCTAGCCAGACATAATATAGAGTTCACATATCAAAGAATTAAATAAACAAACGATCATACTAATAGCTTGACTTTTGTTCTTTGCTTCTTCTCTCTCTTTCTCTTGTTCTTCTCTGGTAATCAATATCAATAATTTTTTGAACCCTTAAAACCTAATATAAAATTCTATTTATATTCTTACTCCAAATCAAAACCTAAATCATGGGCTAAAAACAAAAAACATCTAACTTAATCGAATTACCACGATCATGGACCGCAATAACCAGTGTGAACAAATACGTAGTTTGCGCTTTTAGTGTTACCGCAATCACCTATGCGGTAACTCTTCTGCTCAATGATTTTGCATTCTGGTTATCATGGTCACCTACCATGGCAACACTTCCTTGTTACTTTTCTTCGTTCTGGTTACCTCAGTCGCCTATCACAGTAACTAGTTGCACGATATTTCCTTACATTTCTTTAGCATTCCTTCTATTTACCTCAATCAATCTTTTCTCTACCATGATAATCAGTTGATCCTCTATGTTTTCAACCCTTCTTCACTTCTCTCATGTTGTTATTACTATTTCGGTTCATTCTAAATCTACACAAACACTCAAAACCTTTCTCGGACTGTATATTCACATAAAAATGCTGGACATAACATTAAATCATGCTAATATGTAACTAATCATGCAATAATGCTCTAAATGCATATGTAACTAATCATAAACAAATACACTTAATTTCCTATTAAACTCATGAAAATTATATGTAAAATACCTATGACATAGTTGGTATGCTATGGAACTAACAATTATGAATGATCTTCCTAGGGATGTATCTACCATGACTTGGGTACAATTTAAAGCTCTGTTTTATTTGCATTTCTTCTCCATGGCAAAGACAAAACAGATACAGTTGAGTATGAACAAAAATTCACTAGACTGTCAAGGTTTGCCCCAAAGCTGGTAAGAGATGAGTAATCCAAAGCAGACATGTTTGCCGAAGGACTACAGGTAGATATACAGAAAATAATACATCCTCTAAGATTGACCACCCTTAAGGAAATGGTGGAAAGGGCGCAGTTGAAAGAGCGATATCTTGAATATGAACAAGCTCTAAGGAATAGACAAAAAAGGTCACGCCAGAACAAGTGGCAGGAGCCTCACAGAAGAAGCAGAATAGACAGGATGGACACCGAGCGCCTCAGAATCAGAATCAGGCATAGAATAAAAATAGGCCAAAAAACTAGTAGGCATGGACTGATTGTGCTGGGGACAAGCAGAGGGAGTATGCAAATAGGCAAGGGCTGTGCTTCTTATGCTGTCAAAGGGGACATATTGCCAAGAACTATCCTAACAAAGCTCCAGCTCCTCCACAGCAACAATAGGCATGTGGACAAGATGGTCGTCCACAACATATACAACAACAACATCCCCAACCACAGTAGAATTAGGGGCAGAACCAAAATTAGGGCCGAGGATAGAACCAACTCAACTCTATGCTACTGATTCCCAGGCTGATTATGCATCGGTAGTGGAAGGAACTTTCCTTTTGTTTAATTTTGCTTTGAAAATCTTATTGGACTCTGGTGCTACCCAATCCTTCATTTCTTAATGTTTGGTAGATATATTACAATTGGTGACAAACCCATTGCCTGCGACATTACGTGTAGCCACACCTATAGGAGGCATTCTGAACTCTATGATATATTGTAAATGTGACCTTAGATTTGGGGATAAGCTGATTTTAGCCAATCTCGGTACACTTCTTTTTCATGGGTATCATGTCATATTGGGTATGGATTGATTAATCTTATATCAAGCTAAGATAGACTGTCAAAAGCGGAGGGTGACTATGATGCTGCCTTCCAGGGATATGTTGAGGATAAATGGGGACATGCAAAGATTATCGAGGAGTCCTATGGTAGCTATGCTGCACTGTTTAAAACAGAAAGAGGACTTCAAATAGTTGTTAAAAAAAGATGTTGAAAAACCTAGAGAAATATAGGAGATATCTATAGTACAAGAATATGCAGATGTATTCCTAGATGATCTATCTAGACTACCACCACATAGACAAGTAGAATTCAAGATTGAATTACATCTAGACATTAACCCCATAGCCATTCTGCTCTATAGAATGGCATTGGTAGAAATGATGGAGCTAAAAACACAACTAGATGAGCTCTGCAAGAAGGGAATTATCAGACCTAGTGAGTCACCATGGGGAGCTCCAATGTTATTTATGAAGACAAAGGATGGATCCATGAGACTTTGTGTTGACTATCGAAAGTTGAATCAAGTGACAATCAAGAACAAGTACCCGTTACCCAGAATAGAAGACCTATTTGATCAGTTGAGTGAAGCCACCCATTTTTCCAAGATTAATATGAGGTTAGGATATCATCAGTTGGGGGTCCGAGAGTCTGGCATACACAAGACAGCCTTTAGAACTTGATATGGGCACTTTAAGTTCACAGTGATGCCATTTGGTTTGACCAACACATCGTTTACATTCATGGATCTAATAAACAACGTCTTCCAACAGTATTTGGATTGGTTCATTATAATGTTTGTTGGTGACATTCTGATCTACTCTAGATTAGGGCTAAGCATGTAGAACATCTGAAGATTGTTCTAGAGATGTTGAGAAGACCCAGAGAAAGTGGAAGCCATAGCCAACTGGAAGCAGCCTCAGATGGTAATGAAAATCAGAAGCTTTTTAGGTTTGACAAGATATTATCGCAGGTTCATCCAAGATTTCTCAAAGTTGGATGGACCCATGAGTAAGTTAACTAGAAAGGGAGAGAAATTTGTTTGGGATGACAAGTATGAGAAATCATTCCAAGAATTGAAGAAGAGGTTAACTGCAATACCCATCTCAGTCACACCTATCCACGGGGTGAAGTATGTATTGTACATGGATGCTTCACAGAATGGATTGGGGCATTGTGTTAATGCAAGACGGGAAGGTATATTGCATATGCTTCGCATCAATTAAAGGCTTATGAATAGAACTACCCCACACATGATCTAGAGTTGGCAGCAATTGTCTTTGCAGTGAAGATTTGGTTGCATTACCTCTATGGGGAGAGTTTTGATCTATTCTCAAATCATAAGAGCCTAAAATATATTTATACCCAGAAAGAGCTAAACCTTTGACAGCGAAGGTGGATTGAATTATTGAAAGATTATAATTTTTAGCTACATTACCATCTAGGGAAGGCTAATGTGATAGCCAATGCATTCAGTAGGAAGTTCAATAGGAATGATAAAGGCAAGGGATAGATGTATCAGTCGATCAGTGATTATAACCTAGGTATAACATCAAACGAGAAACAAGTATATTTGTATGCTATAACTTGCTAACCATATCTCTTACATTAGAAAAGAGATGAACAGAAAGGGGATAATGGATCATAGAACTGGTAGAAAGTGTTAACGAAGGCAAGCACACTGAGTTTCGAATTCATGTAGAAGGTATTCTCAAACTTGGAGATAGAATCTGTGTACCTAAGAGTAAACGAAGCAAAAAAATCATTCTGGATAAGGCACATCAAATCAAGTACACTATGCACCCGGGGGATGACAAGATGTATTAGAATCTCAGGAAAGTGTACAAGTGGAGAGGCATGAAGAGGGATATAGCCAAGTATGTCTCTAAGTGTCTAACTTGCCAGCAGGTGAAGGCCAAACATAGGAAACCCTCAGGAATGTTGCAACCACTTCCAATCCCAAAATGGAAGTGAGATAATATTACAATGCATTTCGTAAACGGCCTACCCAAAAATTAGAAGGGTGAAGACACATTATAGGTGATCGTAGATCATTTGAAGATGGTAGCTCATGTTCTACCTATTTGATCTACAAATTTAATGGTAAAGCTTGGAGAACTATTCACTATGGAAACAGTAAGGCTACATGGTGTACCTAAGACCATTGTGTTGGACAGAGATTCTAGATACACATCTTAGTTCTGGCAGAGCATATAGAAGGAACTAGGCAGTAGACTCACCATGAGTACTATATTCCACCCTCAGGTAGATGGACAGTCTGAGAGAGTTATACAGATACTAGAAGACATGTTGAGATGTATGTCCTTGACTTCAAGAGTAATTCGAGCAATACTTGCATTTAGCGGAATTCGCTTACAATAATAGTTATCAGGCAAGTATCAAAATGGCTCCTTACAAAGCTCTCTACAACAGACCCTATAGATCTCCATCATGCTGGGCAAACTTTGAGGATCATTTACTTACAGGGCCAGACTTAGTGCAAGAGATGAACGAATGAGTGAAACTGATACAAAAGAGGTTAACCATATCTTAGAGTAGGCAGAAGAATTATACAAATAAGAGGAGAAAACATCTAGAGTTCTAAGAGGGTGATAGAATGTTCCTAAGGATCAGCCCTCAGAAAGGGATTAAGTGCTTTGGGATCAAAGGGAAACTATCTCCAAAGTTCATCGGTCTGTTCAAAATACTCAGGTGAGTTGGTGAGTGTGCCTATGAACTGGATCCACCAAACAAAATGTCCTCAATCCTCAACATATTCCATGTATCGATGCTATAGAAATATGAATCGGACCCCCCTCACATCATACATTGGGAGGAAGTCAAAATTCGGAATGATGCTACTTACAAAGAACCAGCCATCAGAATACTGGATCATAAAGTGCAGAGTCTCAAACCAAGGACATGTTCCTAGTTAAGGTTCTGTGGAGACACCATGACCTGGAAGACACTAGCTGGGAGTTGGAGAACATGATGTGGAAGAAGTACTCGGACCTCTTCACCAAGAGTAGCTAAATACAAGTATGTGATCATTTTAAATTTCGACAACAAAATTCTTTTAAGGGGCATAAATTGTAATAACCCAAAATATTAGAAAGCAAAACAAAAAATAAAGAAATAATTTGAATGTGAGGACCAAGGTCCTCATAAGAAAACTGAGGTACTCCATAACAAGAAAATATTTTGGGGTCCGCACAAGGACCACGGTCCCATGGGTGAGGACCACGGACCTACATCACCAAAAATTTGTGAAATTGGTCTTTGTCAAGACTGTAGTCCTCCAATTATGGTCCGATAAATAGGGGCATGCCTAAGACTATAGTCTTGGCACTTGTGACCGCACTCCTACAATCGTCAGTCCAAAATTGGAAGTGCGCAAACATTAAGTTGTCGAGTGGTGTATATATACATGAACTCAAAAAACCCTAATTCCAATTACTTTTTGCTCGTTGTTCCTCCAACAGTTGCTCATCGTCCTCATAGAGCCTTACACACACAGAAGAAAACCCTAGCTACCATGATCTCCTTCTTCCCCCATTAACAGACAATTCTTCCTACTTACTCTGTTTTACTACCAAGAAATATTCGTCAGAGAAAAACAAATGGCAATGCTATGTGCAGAGAATCAACAACTGTGCTAAGTGTGTAACTAGGTAAGAAACGATTATACCAATCCCTTATTGTTCTTTATTGTAGGTTATCATCCAGAGAGGCAACGAAAATGAGTTCTAATTAATTGTGCAACCTTTAAGGTAACCAAACTGTGGACCATTCGAAGGCACGAAAACATATAAAAAAGAGGGTCAATCAGCTTAGAGTGCACAGAGAGGGCGTAAAAGCATTCTCGCATCACGGGTGGAACGATTAATGGAGAGGTTGAGAAATTGTAACCATCGAGGGCAAAACCATGACCCGAGGAGCGAAATAATAGGTGGAAGTGATTACCTTGCTCTCTAATCTTATTTGAGTTTAAATGTTAAACATGATATGTGTTTACTTTATTTTAAATGCCTAGAAGCATGCTAGGGTACGTTTTGATGTCAATTGGATACCATGAGTTTTTGTATTAGTATGAATAATGTATAACATGATGTATGTATCCATCTTGGTTGTTCACATATTTTCATGTTGTGAGCCATGAAATGATTGACATGTTCAATTTATTTGAATGTTATTACATGCTCTATTTTTTATGCTTACTAGAATGAAATGATTGACTGTATGATCTCAATCAAAGATAACTTAAGATTTGAACCATGTACCAACATAGTGATCCACAGGGGATCACCGTGGGTGTTCTCGCAGATGGAATGATGGGTTAACCCCTAATTTCCAATGATAGAACGATGGGTGCGCCCCTAGTTTTCTAGTGATGGAGCGATGGGTATGACCCTAGTTCCCCAGTTGGGTAATGGGTGTGCCCCTTATCCCATTGGAATCTGGCATATAGTGCATTTTCTTGTCTCCTTTGATACGATAATGATAAGAGAACAACGGGTTAAAAATTTCGGTCTAAATTAACAACTGAATGTTTAAAACGCCTAATGTATGTCAAGTGTTTGCGTGTTTGATATTTTGACTTGAATAATATTATGGATGTAATGTGTATGATCCATTGGGCTCTTAAGCTCACCCCACCCTTCCATTTCAGGCAATCTTTGAGGTGGTTCGTGTTGATAGTACTACAGAGTGCTATAGTAGTTGCAAATCCCACTATTGAGGTTGTTATTTGATTTTTCTTCAATTGCTGAGTGCATTTGGTTTAGATTGGGCAAATGCCCCTTTTTATTAATATTTATGTTAATGTTGGTTAGGATATGCTTCGAACCACATGGTTCAGATTTTCAGATTTTATTTGAGAAACTTATAATAAATTTTAATTGGTTCAATTATTGAATTTATGATTATTATCATCTCTTGAAATATCTCCAGTTGAGATAAGTCTTAGTGAGTCTAAAAGCTTGATGATTAATTTAAACGAGATCTGGTACATCCAGATGGTATTAATGAGAAATTGAATGTGAGAAAAGTAACGTCCTGGTTCTCGATAAATGACATATGTTTTGACATTTAATAACACATCTCTCTATGCGTGACAGGCATGATAAAAATGAAAGATCGAGAAATGGGTGTTGCAATTATCCTTTTAAAAACTATAATATGGCGACAACCACATTACTTAGTGAGACCTCTATCTTCTATCAATCAGTTTAGGCATCTCGAGTTACCATTTTGTATTATTCTTATGACATTACAATCATGGTTCTAACCATGATCCATAAGTATACATAGTCAAGGGTTGTGTGGTCCATAAACAACATGAAAATCTCCCCTAATTATGATGGGATAACATGCTCAAACTTGATAAGATATGTTAAAATATATCATGCATGATTTTCTTTATTGATAAAAAAATGTTAGAAAGGGTTAGTATTAGTTGCATTGCAGACCAACATTATCATACGTATTTAGTATATGTTTTTCATGGGTTTTGTTGGAAATTGGACATATTTATTTATAATTAGGTGTATGATCATTTATGTTAAGATTGCATGCATTTTAGCACTTAAAAAATTTCAATGAGGTTTTTGTGTGCTTATGCATGTGATATAATGCTCGAGAAAGGTTCCTAGTAGTTGATGTAGGTTTAGGTTAAGTGGGTGAAGATATACAGGCTGACACAAAGGAAAGACAACTCAAACAAAGGTAGAAGATGGTCATTACTGTGGACTCGAATATGTAAATAGTTACACAAGCAACAAACCCAACAGCAAGGGAGCAGGCAGCCCATGTAATACCATAAATCCTTTGTAGTCAATTAAATGAAATTTATTATTTATTTAGTAAAATTTGGGTACAAAATGAAATCGAGCTCATTTTGGGTTAAATTTAGCAAGTTTCTGAAACTCTCATTTAGTGCCCCTTAAGGACCGAAAACAACTTGAAATGAAGTAAGGTGAAATGAACCAACTAAGATGACAACGTATCCAAAAATTAGAACAATCGGTCAAGGTTAAGGTTTTCATTTGCCAAACGCCCTTTAGGGGGTCCAAATTAAAAAGAATTGTCATTTAGGGTACTTCAGGGGATCGAAATGAACCAAAATAAAATTGAATAACATAAACTAATAAAATGAATGACATATCTAAAAATTAGAACAATTGGTCGAGGTTAAGGTTTTTATTTGCCAAATGCCCTTCAGGGGGTCCAAATTAGAAAGAATTTTCATTTAGGGTACTTCAAGGGATCGAAATGACCCAAAACAAAATGGAATAACATGAACTTACAAAATGAATGACATATCCAAAAATTAGAACGATTGGTGGAGGTTAAGGTTTTCATTTGCCAAATACCCTTCAAGGCATCCAAATTAGAAAGAACTATTATTTAGGGTACTTCGGGGAATCGAAATAAATCTAAATGAAATAAGAACTAACAAAATGAATGATATATCAAAAAATGAAAACAATTAATCAAGATTTAGATTTTCATTTGCCTAGTGACTTCAGTGGGTCTTAAATAAGGAAAGTTTTCGAGGGAAAATCACCTTGGGCCAAACCATACCTTAAAATGTGCATTAAGTTCACATGGTTCTAAAACTGTAGGTTGGAAATCATAAGTATATGTAAATAAGGAGATATTGATTTTTATTTAATTTTTGTGAACCCATGAAGTCATGGCCACCCCTAACATGTGCAAGTCACATGGGTGGAACACCATTATCATGTGTACCCTACCCTATCCTAAGCTCCATGGGACGTGTCCATTATTTGAAACCATGAAGAATGATCCCATGAGCCATGTAAATGATCAAGTATACCCACACCTATAGAAGCCATGAAGAATGATTCCATGTGCCAAGATAAATAATCATGTATACTAAGGTTACATATAAAATGTCTCATAAGTGTGTGTGTGGGCACACATGTGACAAACCCAAGATAGAAGATCATTGAGAGTATTTGATTTAAAGAGATATAAAAAGATTCTTTCACCTAAAAAAAATTAGAAAATAGAAACTTGCCTCATGCTCACATGTGGAGCCAAAAAGGGAGAGAATCCAAGGAAAATAAGAAATATTCTAAAGCTTTGTGTTTGTGTGCTCATATTAGAAACTTATTTGATTTTATGAATCACAATATATTAGATTGTTTCCATACTAATAGAGGACGTCCAAGAGAGATTATAATGTATTCTAAACCTTTAATTGTGTTCACACACATAAAAGAAACAAATAAGGTTCAAAGATTTTGCTCACATTTGGATTGGAAACCTTAGTGGTCCCACTTGCCAACCATGAGCCCACTTGCCAACCATGAGCCCAAACGTGGTGAGCTTCCCTGGCTGCCGTAGATGCTCCCCTTGTGCTCATGAACACCGATAAATATCCCCTCTTGCTCACATTCATCTCATCCTAAAGCAAAAAGTTGACACTTCCCTCTTTGCTTGTTCTTGCCTTCTTCTTGGCACCTCTTCTCACTCTCTTTTCTTTCTTGTGTGAGAAGTTCTTATTTTAGTATTTTAGAAAGTTTTTGAAGTAGTCCTGTTAGTTTTTTAAAGTTCTGAAAGTGGTTGATAAGGTGAACCTCTACCGAATTCGATAAAAACTCGGATTAAGGTGGAGAGGATTTCTTAAACCTCTACTTTGCTATTTTAAATTTCTAGCATGTTCATGCTTGTTTAAATTCTAATTTTCAGCATGTCTTATTTTAGTTTTAGCATGTTTAATCATATTTTAATTTTAGTTAGCATGTTTTTAAAATTTAATCACTCATGAGAGCATGCGATGCTTAGAATCTATGTTTAGGATTTAATTCAATGTTTCAAGCATGTGATGTAATGTTTTCATGCTTTCTTGGTTGTTTAAAATTCTGATATTGACATTTTGAATTTCTTTTATGATCATATGATTCTTAAATATAAAAAATTGAAGATAAGAACCACGTACTGTCATAGTGACCCGTATGGGTGCTATGAGTGTTCTTAACATACGCTTGGAGTGTGTGGTTGTAGGGCGCAACTAAGGGATACTTGGTATGTGGCATCCAATGGAAAGTGACAAAGAAATATCTTTCCACCCTAAAAAAAGGGTATCTAAATTAAGAACATCAAGGGAGTAGAACCCCTTTCAGTCTTACCGTCAACTACAACCAAAAAATTACTTGAATCACTTAATGTGTGAAAGTGTTTGAATTTGGATGTGCTATTGATTTGAAATAATAACTTAGTTGTTTAATGAATAATCCACTAGGCTATGTGCTCACCCCTTCTTTTTATTTTTCAGGAAATTGACTTGAATCATAAAGGCCATGGATATTAGATTATTTCTAAGTTTTGAAAGTTCTATTTTAAGAGCATGTTGCCCAAATTTTGAATTTAAGACTTCCGCTGAATTTTATTTAAGTTTTGAAAATTATGTACCCAAGTTTTGATTTAAGAATGTAATTTTTATTTTATTTTATTTGAATAAATAAAGAGTTTGAAGTATTCCTTTATCTAATTATATAACCTTATTGAATTGAAATTTAATACATTGTGACGTATCCATGAACGTTTTCAATAAGTGTTTATATAAAGGAATTGAGATGCAAGTTGTGTACTTGTAAATGTCACACAGGACCCAACCCACCTTATGGTTGAGCTTAAACCTATTTCTAGGGGGTTGGGGTGTTACAGCCCAGCAATGCATCTCAGCTCATTCAACAACAATGTGGAGACCCATTCAACAATACAAGGTTGCAAAATAAAGAGGAATGCAAAAATCGGGCAATACTATTGCGATAAAGCATTGCAGCGGTAGTGTGATAGGAATTGGCAATTGTGCATGGATGTTTCAATGAATTTTGCTAACAAAATGATTGCGGTATTGCGATTAGGGTCACATTTTCGGGTTATTTAAGTGTGTTTTACGAGTTCCTTGAGACTCATATATAAATAGCAATATGTATTAGGTTTTTCATTATTCTATTATTTGTTTTTATTGCTGTTGATGGCCAGAGCGGAAGAAGAGAAAAAAAAAAATGAAGACAAAGATGAAGAATGAGATTGCAGTGAGAGTATGATTTTCTATTCATTGAAATCTTTGTTTGGTAATCTCTACATGATGTAATTTTGATTGTAGGAACCTTCATTTTTTATTTTGATTAATCTATTCCGAGATTTTGTTTTATACTTTGTGTGATTGCTACTTTTTATTTACTGGCCACAAATAAATTGATTTCAGATTGTCAAACAAACTCGAGAGAGAAGTTTAACAATTGGATAATCAATGTATAGACTTAGAAAGATCAATTGATTGAGAAGTTGTTGATTCTATAAGAGGTTGCACATGATTATGTTTATTGCATTAGTTTGTTAATTGTACATCTCGAGGGGGGGTATTAGAGAAGAAATTCATAGGTATTAAGGCGCCTCGAGAAAGAGTTTTAATGATGAGTGTCACGACCTACAAAAATAAGAAATTAGATTAATTGAAATAAAGATTAAAGGGGAATATATGGTATTTTATTATCCTAGAATCCCAATTGATAGTTTTAAAACCAACAATTGTTTGTTTTTAGTTTGATTTTGTTTAAAGCATTCAAACTTTGATTTGAAGCCTTAATAAAATTAATGCTAAAATTAGATTGGGATTTGGGATTGTTAGACCTAAACCATTCCCTGAAGATGATGTCCAATTATTTACCATGTATTATTATTGCGATCTTATACACTTGCAGTGATGTCAACAGTTAAAAATGCTTACACCAACCTTGATCAAGGTTTTCTTAGCCCTCCAAGTCTTCCATGTCTTCCACTCTCAAACACACACTTAGACAATACTCGAGTTACCAACAATGATACTTCTTTATATTCAATCAATTTATTAGCAAGGGGAAGAGAGTGTGCTTATGTGGGGTGGTTGAGGATGGTTATGGTGCCCTCTCTTAGGGGAGTGGACTTCTCTCATTTATTATTTAGGCATTTCATATTGCTTAATTGAGTAGAAGTAGGATTGAGTGGTAGTTAAGCCACAATTGCTAACTTTATTATTCACTGTTGAAGGTGGTGGTCATGGTGGAGCAAGCAAATTTAGAGCATAATATCTAGTTGTAGGGGAGATTTTAATGAATGTGCCAAGTAAGGTCGAAAAGTTTTTGAGTGTGTTATTTAAGGATTGAGGCACATAGGAGCATGTGGACCCTTGGATTTGTTTAAATCTCTAGGCTAAAGTGGCCTGCCTTGGTCAAGCTTAGTGCAACATTATTACACAACTCAATATCTTAATAAAAGTCAATCTTAGTTTACGAGAGTTGACCATTATCAAAGAATTGGTCAAAGTAGTCAAAACATTGTGAAACACATGGATTACTACAACAATGACCTAAACTACTATGATATTTAGAGCAAAAACCCAAAAAAGGCCAAAAATTGGAATTCACTGACTATCATTGTAATGAGTTCCATTACCATGGTATTATCAATATTGCTGGCAAAAATTTTGTGTACTCAAATTTTGAACAATCCAAAATGGATTTTTGGAAGTTGTATGTTCACAATCCTAGGGCTATTGGAAAACCACAAAGATAAGTTGAAATTGTCAATATTTGAGTTTCATTGGCCTTGGAAAAAGGGACAATATCACACAAAATTTATAGAAGGAGAAGATGTAAGAAAAAGGGGCACCTACACAACTTCCTTTTCATGAAAGAATAGGTGACCAACATTGGGGAAGCATAGATGTTCTTCCCAAGCCCATACATGGCCCAATCAGGATCATGAGACATTCTCCCCTTGGTGAGGAAATCCAATAGCACTTTTCCAATCTAGTACCCTACCATATGAATCTACTATCCATTAAGATTAAGAAAGGAACAATGAAATGGAAATTTCCATTTCAAAGGAAGGAAAAGTGGAGGCTTGGTTGTGAGCACGAAATAGAGAATGGTTGTGTCTTGAGGAGTTTGAGAAATAGCACACTAAGACCCCATTGTAAGTATTCTTCAACCCCTCTTCATCTACATTTGCACATATGTTGAAATGAGACCATCAACACCATAGCTTATGAAAGAAACAATAATGGCCTACCAACTTAGGCAACTCTTTGCTCATGTCATAAACCAAAATGTGCTAAAAACAAAACCTCATTAGATTGTGGCCTTCTCTCCATGATCACAAAGCCTCAAGAATGGCTTAATTCCATAGATTATAGCATTAGAACCAAACTTGCATAGTTAGGTAAAAGCACATAGAGATTCGAATATCAAAAACTTAGTAACTAGACCATTTTGGGTGATTGCATACCTTTAGAATGTACCCAATGTCTTCTTCTAAATGACACGAGAAGGATGGGAAATGGTGACACAAGTGGGGAGAACTGAGTGCCCAATGTTTAATGGTTACAGTGCAAATTTTGCTACTATCAAACCTTGACTAATGAAGAAAAATAAAACTCTTGAACATGAATACTTAGAAACTAAGGGCCCAAATGACCATAGTTTTGCAGAACGCTAAAAGATGAACAAAAGAAGATATAGAATGCACAAAACTAACATTGGTAAGGCCATGAAAAGGCACCCCAAAAATGTACCCAAACTGTACTACCATGGTAGTGTTGGGACCCCTTCCCTAGGGTAAAAGAACCGATCGACACAGTGTTATGACAAACCCTGCTCCCAAACTGAGCTCACCAGAATACTGTTAAGCCTCTTTAGACACTTTACACAACACCATCAAAATAATCATAAGAGAATACAAAAGTAACTAAAATAAACAATTGTAGTAGAAACAAAAATTTAAGTTAAACAAAAATTAACTATATATGGTCCCTTAAATGAAGCAGTAGCAGAAATGTAATAGTCAAAATATTTACAATGCTCTCCTCACTTCCTATACATCATACTAACTCTCAAAACAATGAAAAACCTACCAAAATAAAAGAAATGCACATTACACAATGCCACTTTCTTGCCTTTGTTCGCAGTAGAAAAACATGAAATGTTAGAGTAGTAAGCCAATTTTTCCACAACGGCTCAATGAGTAATGTAGTTTAATCCATAACTTAAAATATAAATTCTATAAAACAATGTCATGTATGCATGTACAATTATAATAATGCAAATGATTGCAACAATTAACGAATGTTAAATCCACAATGTAATCATGCACCTTTCATTTTGAAAATAGTTTTAATGCTTAAAACACATGCCAAAACGCCCAATAGCCTACAAGACAATAATAAATCTACTCGAGTAGGTGTATGCGATAGTTAGGCATATTATTATATCATATCATAGGGACTCGCTATCTCATACCTCATGTATGATGACCTCAGATCCTCAATAGATGAACCAATTGATAGACTTGTTCATAACATACCCCTAGGTGCGACAACTTTTGATCCTCAATGCTCTATCCACATTCAATAACCTAGCCCGCATCCGAATATTGAGATTCAGTGCACATTTTCACTTAAAAACTCATTTAAAGATTGTAAACGCATTGCAATATGTAATAGCATTTCATTTATGAACAGAATAACCAGTTAAGTCATAAATTAGAAAATATTACTCACAATGATACTCAGCTCTCTATGCTCCTCTTGTAACTGGTCATGTCCCGCAAACCTTTGATCCTGCATGATCAATGGGGTTTCCTTAATATTTACGTAAAATTTGGCTAAAATCTAACTTGATGGTCCTTGGTTAATCAAAGGATTAACTCAGTTAATTATGATATTATAATTGATTTGGTCAATATCGGCAACTCTAATTAAACCTAACACTCGTTGACATGTCTAATCGATCGAGTCAATGTAGTCAACAAGGTCAATTGGTGCAATTATGCCCTTAATATTGAACCAAAATACCAAACACCCTGCATCATCGATAGGCGTTGCACTTTCAATATATAATAACAAACCATTTCATAAATTTTACAGTTCAATACAGTAAATAGGAAAAGTTTAATTATTTCCTACGTTACGCATTTTAGCATTTCATATATATATATATATATATATATATTCTTATTATTTAATATTATATAATTTTATATATATTTTTATTCATGAATCCTCAAATTGCATAAATAGAAATTTAATATATCAATTGACCGCTAAAAATCCTAATTTTAGTGTGATTGAGTTCAAAATTTCATTTTAGACATTGCCAACTAAAATTTCAATGTTAATAGGTATCCCCTCTACGCGTCAACTTTCAATTACCATATAAATTATTAAGGCCTACATGAGTACTAATAAATTATATATATATATATATATGTATGTATTGTGTAGTTTTACTTCTAGTAAAAATACACTTTAGGTTTGGGTCACACACTAAACTAGCACCTTTATTGAAAACTACAATAAAAAATTTGTAATTCATGACTTCTATAACAATTCTGAATTGAAAATTGATAAAAATAATTTACCCAAAATTTCAGATCCTAGGTAATGGGCAACTTTTTTTTCCTCTTTTCTTTCCTTTTTCTTCCTCTTTTTCGCTTTCTTTACCTTTCTTCTTCTTTTCTATCTTCTCTTTTTTTTTTTCCTCTCAATTTTCTCTCTTTTCCAAATGGCTTGGCATGAGCATGAATGAAATGAGAAAGGGTAGTATTTAAAGGTGTTGGTTTGGGGTGGGTCTCACCAAAACACCCCAAATTGTCAACATACTCTATCCATCCACCTCATGCATATATATCCTCTTATTAATGTATTTTATTATTCATTTTATTTTCCATACAATCATCATATATATATAAGAACCAATTTAATACACACATTAATTTATACAATTCCCATAAAATTATGTATTTTTATTTATAATTCATTAATTCAAACATGAAAATTCGTGTTGAACCTATCGACTTAATGTCTAGAAATATAAGTCATTATAGTCTCCCCTCCTTAAAATAAATTTTGTCCTAGAAATTTACGTAGATAACAAAAGATCATGAAGTGACTCTCATAATCTTAGAGACGTGACTTGCCATGTACTCCTCTAGCTCTCAGGTGTCTTGCTCAATACCATAAAACTGCCAACACACACGTACCATTAGTATCTCATTGTTGCACAATTTCTCCACTACTCAATAAATGATAGCTACTGGAGCCTCATCGTTTGTACAATTGTCTTGCAACTCGACATGTCTCCAATCAATCACGTGCCAGGGATCGGGGTAATACTTCCTCAACATTGACACATGAAACACAATGTGTACTCTCGCTAACTGAGGTGGTAATGCCAATCGGTATGTAGCAAGATCTATTCTCTCAAGAATCTCGAAAGGTCCAATATATCCCAGAGCAAGTTTTTCTAAAATGCCAAACCGAGTCTGCCCCTTTTGAGGAAAAATTCAAAGGAGTACATGATCACCAATATCAAACTCAAGGATCTTCCTTTGGTTATCTGCATAACTCTTCTGTCGATCCTGAGTTGCCTTTATGTCCTTACAAATCTACTGAATTTTTTCATTTTGCTCCTATACAAAAGTAGGGTCAAAAATTGCTATGTCACCTACTTTATCCCAACAAGCTAGTGATAGGCAAGGTCGACCATATAATGAGTCAAATGTTGCCATGCTGATACTCACCTGGTAGTTGTTATTATATAAAAACTCACACAATGCTAAATGATCCTCCTAGCTATTACCAAAATCAAGAACACATGCACAAAGCATATCCTCCAAAATTTGGATGATTTTCTCAGACTGACCATCAGTATGTGGATGGAAGGTTATGTTCAACTTTACTCTAGTCCCCAACAAACTCTGCAAGCTTTGCCAAAAATGGGACGTAAACTAAACATCTCTATCAGACATAATGGACACTAAAATCCCATGTACTCTCATGATCTCACAGAAATACAATTGATTCGGGCTCTCAACCGAATCTCTAGTATAAATCGACAAGAAATAAGTAGATTTAGTGAATTTGTCCACAATGACCCAAATAATACCATGCATCCGTTGAGTCCGTCGTAATCCCATCACAAAGTCTGTGGTAATGTGCTCCCATTTCCACTCAAAAAAAGCCAAGGGCTATAGTAAACCACCAGGTTTCTAGTGCTCAGCCTCAACCTGCTAGCACATGTCATATCTCTGCACAAAGGCCACAATATCTAGCTTCATCCCTGACCACCAATAAGTACGTCAAGCATCATGATACATCTTATTGGTACATGGATGAATGGTATATCTCAAGCAGTGCAGTTCTGCTAGCACTCCCTGTCTCAGGCAAGAGTCAACTAGTACCCACAATCGTCCCCTGAACCTTAGTGCACCATCACTGTCAATCAACCACTCCACACGAGAAGTGTTGTCTGTCTACTCTCGGTACGTCACATAATCAACGTCATGAGGTTGTACCTCTACAATCTTAGCAAGTAGCATCGATTGGGCTCTCATCTGTGCGCTGACTCTGGTCTCAGTAGAAGTCTCATGGATACTCATCACAGTCACACAATCAATCATCCTCCACTCCTAAGACATATGTCTAGCCACACAAGTAGTCTCAACCCGTATTCTGCTCAACGCATCAACCACTACATTAGCTTTCCTGGGATGGTACTCAATGGTAAAATCATAATCCTTAAGTAGCTCCATCCATCTCCTCTGCCTCATGTTTAAATCTCTTTGAGAAAACAAATACTTGAGGCTCTCATGATCAGAATAAAATGCAAAACACTCACCATACAGGTAATGTCACCAAATCTTGAATGCAAACACTACTACAACTAGTTCTAAATTATGGATGAGGTAATTTCTCTCATGTACCTTCAACTGTCCTGAGGCGTAAGAAATTACTTGGTCACCTTGCATCAGCACACAAGAAATTACTTGGTCACCTTGCATCAGCACACACCCAAGGCCTATTCTCATGCATTGGTATAGATCACCAACTCACAACCTGGTTCAGTTAACATAAGTACTGGCCCAGATGTCAAATGATGCTTCAGCTCAAGAAAAACCTCCTCATACTTATCTGTCCATACAAAGGGCACGTCCTTCTGGGTAAGTTTTGTCATTGGTGTAGCAATCCTCGAGCAATTCTATACAAATCTATGATAATAACTTGCCAAACCCAAAACGCTATGGATCTCTATCACTGTGGTAGGTCTTGACAAACTAATAATAGTCTCAACCTTAGTTGAATAAAGAGAAATAACATCGGCTCCTACTACATGGCCTAAAAATTAAAACTCTGTCAACTAGAACTCACACTTGCTAAACTTAGTGTACAAGCGATGATCTGGAAGAGTCTTCAGTGCGATCCTCAAATGCTTGACGTTTTCCTCCCTAGTCTTCAAGTAGATTAGGATGTCATTAATAAAGATAATAACAAATGAGTCAAGATAGGGACGAAACACTCTGCATCAAGACCATCAACATTGTAGGGGCATTTGTCGCACCAAATGGCATGACTAAGAACTCATAGTATCCATAACGAGTCCTAAGGCCATTTTTGATACATTTTCTTCCCTGACCCTCAGTTGATGGTACTCAGATCTTAGATCTATCTTTGAAAACATAGTGGCACCGCTAAGCTAGTCAAATAAGTCATCAATACATGGGAGAGGGTACTTGTTCTCAATTTTCACCTTGTTCAACTGTCAATAATCGATACACAAATGAAGGCTCCCATCTTTCTTCCTCACAAACAACATTGGAGCACCCCCAAGGTGACACACTAGGGGTAATAAAACCATTACTCATCAATTCCTCTAGTTGGACCTTCAATTCTTGCAATTCCTTAGATGTTATTCGATAAGGAGGGATTGAAATGGTCTGTGTTGCTAAAATAACCTCAATAATAAAATTGATTTCTCGTTTAGGAGGCAAGCTAGGTAATTCCTTAGGAAACACATCCAAAAAAATCTTTGACAATAAGAATCTCATCAATACTCACATGTGAAAATCCCTCATCTATGGTGGTTAAATCGGCTAGAGTATCAATCTCATTCCGAGTTTCCATTCCTCCTCAAATCCTTGACTTATTTGAAGCACTACCTTGAAAAATAATAATAGGTTGTCTTGGTATCTAAAACACCACCCTTTTGGCAAAATAATCGACATGTACATGGTAAATGACTAGCCAATCCATCTTGAATATAGAATTAAATTCTAGAAACTCTAACACCTGAAGGTCAACAATGGTCTCAAAGTCTGCCAATCTCAAGACACACCCTCACATGTGAAATTAGGGTAAATGCTTTCTCTGATTGCAATACTCAACATGAGCCACGTGGCTGCCCTAAGAGGTCTAAGTCTCAATCTATCTATGATATGTCCAAAGATGAATGATAAAGTAAAGTCAGCATCAACCAACACATATAAGGTAGAATCTAAAATAGAAATGTACCTTTCACCAATGTCGTGGTAGCCTCCAGGTCAGGCTGGCTGATTGCCTATACTTTCCTTCGAGTGACAGTAGTGGTGGGTGTATTGAAAGCTGGAACAAGCATAGGGTAGTCATATCATTTGTGGCCTGGCTGACCACATTGAAAACATATAATCTGGTGTCCTTGCTCAACCTGATAGGTGTGATGCTGGTCGTAGCCTCTGTGCCCTGAATCTCCACCTCTACCTCAACCTCTACCTTGAACCCCATATTGGGTTAGTGGTTGTCCCACCAGTTGATACATCTAGACTGGGGTGGTAACAATCGGGACTACAGGAGGTGGCTGACTTTGCTCTCCTCTAAATTGTCCCCACGAATATTTCATTTTCTTCAGGTATCTACCTAATCTAGGTCCACCATGATAACCACCCTGAGTTAATGACTAGGGTTATAAGTGTGGCTGGGTCTGTACGATGGCACCTTGTACTATTTGGACCATTGAGTACTCATCTCTACCATATGTCTCAAAATGTAGCACCTGACTCTAAATGTTCTCGAGGGTGGCGTCAACAGAAGTCGATGTCACCTGCCTGATATTGGCCCTCAACCCTCGACGAAAGAATCTTGTTATCTCCCTTTGGTTACCCACTAACTTAGGCACATAAGCCTCCAGTTAGAGAAATCTATAGGTATACTTCCCATTGACATGTCTTCTTGTAGTAAAGTCAAAAACTCTACCTTCTTATGCTCTCTCGTTATCTTAGGAACATAAACATTCAAGAATAATTGTCAAAAATGAGCCCATGAAGGAATCTACCCTTCTATCATCCGGGTAGCCTTCCACCAAATGGTGTTTCATCCTTAAGCATATCTACAGCAAGGATACTTGGTTCTCTTCGAACAACTTCAACGTCTTTGCGTTCTTCTCAATAATGAGAAGCCAATTCTCTATTGCGTCCAAACTCTAACCCACATGGAACACTTTAGGTCTCAGATCTAAAAACCTCTTCAAGAAGTGATCATGGGCAACCTTATCTACCTATCTTATTAGGGCTACCTCTACACGATCTACCACTCTTTCATCTGCTCTGATCTCAGGTAGAACTGGTGCAGGGGGTGCTACTGGCTCAACCTTCTATCTCTCAAACTCAATCCTATCCAGCGGCTCTCTCAATAAGGTTATTTGGGCCTGAGTAGCCTCAATAGACTCTTTGATCATAGCCTTGAGCCTCTGTATGGGATCTTGCTAAGGTTGAATCAGATGTGGTGGTGGTGGCACTAGCTCCAAGATCCTACGTGGTTTCCCACGTCAAAGAAGCATCGTGGTCTACATAAAACGTTAAACTTCCATCATTTACAAGATTAAGCAAACCATAACTTTAAGTGCATGCAACAAAAGATAACCACACGTTAAGGTAACTATTTTCAAGCGATAATCTAATCCATAAGGTTCAAATTCCAAGTCTTAAAACTCACTAACTCCCAATAACACTCAAATTTGCTTCATGATATGGCCACTCTCACTTGGTTCCTCTTCCTGTCAATTAGAAGTTAGAAAGTTTTCGTCATAATTCTGCTATGGTTATTCTAAATTATTCTTAGGATTTTCTTGACTTTTGCAATTACTCTAACGTTCCCCAGGTTAACAACAATTATTATTCCTTAAGTGGAAAACCTTGGCTTTGGTACCAACATTGTCGGGACCCCTTCCCTAAGGTGAAGGACAAACCGACGACACAGTGTCCTGACAAACTGAGCTCGCTAAAGCACTGTTAAGTCTCTTCATACACCATCAGAGTAATCATTAGAGAATGCGAAAGTAACAAAAACATATAATTGTAGTAGAATTTTTTTTTAAGTTAAACAAAAATTAACTATATAGAGTCCCCATGTAGTAGTAGTGGAAATGTGATAATTAAAATATTTACAATGTTCTCTTCACTTCCTATGCATCATACTAGCTCTCAAAATTGTGAACTACGTGAAGAAACCTACCAAAAGAAAACAAACGTGCACTAAGCGATGACCACTTTCTTGCCTTTGTTCGCATTAGAAGAACTTGAAATGTTAAAGTAGTGAGCCAATTTGTCCACAACAGCTTAATGAGTAATGTAGTCTAATCTATAACTTAGAAAATGAATTCTATAAAACAATGTCATGCATGCATGCATAATAGTAATAATGCGAATGATTGCAACAATTAACGAATGCTAAATCCACAATGCAATCGTGCACCTTCCATTTTAAAAATAGTTTTAATATTGAAAACACATGCTAAAGCTCTCAATAGACTACAAGGCAATAATAAATCTACTCGAGTAGGTGTACTAGATAGTTAGGCATATTATTATATCATATCATAAGGACCCGCCAGCTCATACCTCATGTATGACAACCTCATATCCTTAATAAAAGAGCCAATTGATAGACTTGTACAAAACATACCCCTAGGTGCGACGGCTTCTGGTCCTTAATGTTATACCACATCCAATACCTTAACCCACACTCGGACCTCAAGATTCAATGCACATTTTCACTTAAAATCTCATTTAAAGATTGTAAATGCATTGCAATATGTAATAACATTTCATTTATGAACAGAATAACCAGTTAAGTGATAAATTAGAAAACACTACTTACAAGGATTCTCAGCTCCCGGTACTTCTCTTATAATCGGTCACATCCTGCTAACATTTGATCATGCATGATCAATGGGATTCCTTAATTTCTACATGAAATTTGGCTCAAATCTAATTTTATGGTCCTTGATCAATTAAAGGATTGACTTATTCAATTATGGTATATTTATGGATTTGGTCAATTTTGGTCAACACTGTCGACTCTAACTAAACCTAATACTCGTTGACCTGTCTAATCGATTGGGTTAATGTGGTCAACAAGGTCAATCAGTGCAATCAAACCCTTAATATTGAACCAAAACACTAATACCCTACATCGTCGGCACGTGTCTCACTTTTGGTACACGATAACCAACCATTTCATAAATTTGGCGATTCAACACAATAAATACAAAAAATTTAATTATTTCTTACGTTATGTATTTTTTTCTTATAAGTATTTCATAATGTAATACAACATTATATATATATAACATTAAAAAACATTTTTCCTATTATTTAATATTATATAACTTTATAAACATTTTTATTCATTAATCCTCAAATTGCATAAATGCAAATTTAGTATATTAATTGACCTCCAAAAATCTTAATTTTTGTGTCATTGAGTTCAAAATTTTATTCTAAACATTTCAATACGCGCCAACTGAAATTTCAATATTAATAGGTATACCCCCTATGTGGCGACTTCCAATTACCATATAAATTCTTACGGCCTCCTTGGGTACTAATAAATTATATATCTATATTCTGCTCGTTAATATGAACACAATGATATATATATATATATATATATATATATATATATATATATATATATGATATATATATATATATATTATGTAGTTTTACCCCTAGTGAAAATACATACTAAACTATTATATTTATTAAAAACTATACTAGAAAAATTGTAACTCACAACTTTCATAATAATCTAAATTGAAAAGAGGTAAAAATAATTTATCCAAAACGTCGGATCCTCAAGAATGGCAATTTTTTCTTTTCCTCTTTTCTTCCTTTTTCTTTTTTCTTTTTCTTTTTTCTCTTTCTTTTCCTTCCTTCTTCTTTTCTTTCTTCGTTTTTTTTTTCTCTCCTTTTCTCTTTCTCGGGTGGCTTGCTGTGAGCATGAATGAAATGAGAAGAGGGGTATTTATAGGTGTTGGTTTGGGGTGGGTCCCACCACAACATCCCAAATTGTCAACATACTATATCCATCCACCTCATGCATATATATCCTCTTATTACTGTATTTTATTGTTCCTTTTATTTTTCACACAATCATCACTATCTTATCCTCTTATTTTATTTTATATATTTTTCAACCCAATCATTATATATACATACATATATATATACACTTATGTATGTATGTATGTATGTGCATATGTAAGAACCAATTCATTGCATTAATTCATTTCATTTTTTTTAACTAAGCTCCAACTATGAAATATTTATTATTATTAATATTACCATCATTAATCATTTATTTTATTTTCCATTTAATACCCACAAAAATTTATACAATTCTCATAAAATCAAATATTTTTATTTATAATTCATTAATTCAAACATAAAAATATATGTCCAACCCGCCAACTCAATGTCCAAAAATATGGATCGTTACAGGTAGTTAGGAAATAGTTACAAAAAAGTGGTTCTAATTACCATGGTACTACCAGCCACTATTGAGGTTGTAGCTGCAACTACCATGATAGTCAAAGAGTTTTCAAAACCAAAATTGGGGAACTTGTGATCTTTTGTGTGTTGTTGACCAATGTCTAAGGATCCTAAAGAGGGACTTTCGAGGACCAAAATGAACTAGAATGATTTTCAGGAACATGAACTTAGGAAGAAATTAATACAAATGATTTCACACTAAAGAAGGAATGTACGTGTACATAGATGTGACCGTATACAAACCGGGGAGATAATAAGATGTTGTTGTATGTTACCACTATTAGTGTTGTTGATTACCATTGAGGTGGGATGAGTATACTTGACCCCATTTATTTAAATATGCATGTATAGTGGTCTTTAGCCTAAGGGATAATATCTTGCACCCCATTGAAATATGTTGCATTATATGATGATAAAATGTTATGTTTTCATGAATTGTAATGAATATGCAATGAGACTATGAATGCATTGCTAACTCACATGTGATATCTATAAATGATTTATAATGTTGAACATTGATTAACGTATGCACCAAAAAGATGAATTATGTCATTAGAACTATTTTCATGCTAGATAAATGATAAGTTTTCACTTTAAGCGTGATCATGTTAATGACTTGTGTTGTTTCCAGGGAAAGAAAATGAAATACCATGAAATTATAGGGATGCATGAAATGATGTAAGCATGTGGGTACTATGTTAATGAATGATTATGAAAACATGATTACATGCTATGATTTGTACTACTTCCTTGATTGACCACATATAAAATTACATAGTGAAGATGATAATTGACTTTTTAGCATTGCAAGGCAATGTTAATTCACATGATGTTTTGGTGACATTGGCTAGGTTGATTACCCACTCAAAATGGATTTTTTTAAAACCATTGCTATGTCGTGCGATGACGTAGCCATTTGTGCATCCACAGTGAAGTTGTGTGACAACAATAGGTTGTGAACTAATTGGGGCTCACAAGCCCACTTCATGACCAGCTAAAAAACAATTAAGTAGTTGAAACATCTAATGGATTGTAATTTATGTTTGATTACTATAGATGTATATATTTGACTATACAATTGTTAGAATTTTATGATCTACTAGTCTTGAAGAGTTGATTCCTCTTCTATTGGTTTTTTAAATGCAAGTGCACACTTACTCAGATTAGAAGACCCTTATTGACCTTTTATTTTCTCTTGTTGTTTTTCCTTTTTCGCGATTTACCCTTATCATGGACATTTATCATTTTGAACATAGAATATTTGTATACCTTGATAGAAAAGGCATGACTTGGTAGATATGGTCCCACATTGTTTAGATATACAAATGATGGCCCCTAATAGGTCGAATTTTGAAACTTTATAATGTAACTGATGTTATCTACATTATTTTTTCTCTAATGTATTTATTTTTTATGAATACTTGGAACATAAACATGAACTAAAGTGACATCTCACCCTTCAAGATGTCAAGACCCTACGAGAGTTTAAAGTGGAAAAAACTATTTTCAAGATATTAATATTCCATACAAAAAAGTTTCCAAAATTAAACAAAGACTTTTCTTAATTACCAGTTTCTAACTTAACAAATCAGCTTCGAAGATCATTAGGGAGGTGATGAGAGACAAAAATAACATACATCTTATATTTAATTCTTATATTTTTGTTATTGAATATTTGAGTTTTATGGTCGTAATGGCATGTTTTGTATTTCGTGGCGACAATGAAAGTTTGCATCAAATATACATAATGAAGGAATGATACAGCTAAAAATGGACTTGGAATAATACGTGACCATATCCAAAACTGATATATGAAGCAGATTTGTATGCAAAAAAACTAGAAGAAGTCTGTGCATGAGGCATAACCACACCCAAACTGATACCTAAAGTTGAATTATGTGCAAGAAAACTAGACAATGTCTTTACTTTAGGCGTGACCATGCCTTAACAAATCTACACGATGTTAGTTGCATTACATACTAACATCATTATATATATTTTGCAATAATTCAGTAAGAAATATGATATATTTATTTATAATTAGGTGAACAAGCATTTTTAATATCATTGCATGTATTTTAAGAATTTTAATATAGTTTTTATCATTTATATTTGTGATTTAATGTCCGAGAAAGGATTATCAATTGTCTGTGCAAGTTTAGAACAAATGGAACAAGTATATCCAAGAAGGAAAAATAAAATATGATGTACTATACAAAGACTATTCATATGAAGTATCAAAAGAAAATCGCAACACCACATCACAGCCCATTTAACGTTGCAAAGCCCATCACGATTCCAACACATCGGTCCAAGCCCAAAATCACAACCAATGGTGCAAGAAGAAAAACACATGAGAAAAATGGCAAAATCATAATTTGAGCAAGTTACCCATGGGTCAACTAGAAATGCGATTGGAGGCATGACTTGTGCATAAAAACAAATGGCAAGATAGGTAAATTTGAACAAAAACAAAGGGGTCGACTGGAACAAAATTTGGGACCTAAACTTGTGCGCAATTCACGATTGCAACATTTGTAATTAAGAAAAAAATCAAGGGTAAAATGGAAGAAGAAGACGACAAGAATAAGAAAACGCATGAGACAGTGGCAGGGGCATAATTACAACAAAAATTCAATGGCACGACTGGAATTATAATACATTGTGCGCATGAATTGGGTGGCAACATAGGTAAATAATGCAAAATCTTAGTGGTTGGATTGGAAACAACAAAAAGGCAACCAAAATTGAAACCGTATACAATTAGGATATTGACTCCATGTGCAAATAAGATTTTTAAGGGCTGAGAATCTAGATAGACCAGCGTTAAGAGTCTTTTATTCATTCTTCTCATAATTCAGAGTGAAGAATTAGAGAATTCAGTCTCATTATTTGAGTTTTGAAGTTCTTGAAGACCAAAGCAGGGGAGAGAACAAAAATTTGAGAAGAAGGTGAAGAATAAGATTATACGAGAGTGTGCTCTTTTATTTACTTAATTCTTTGATTTGTAATCTTTATGCCATGTCTAGCTAAATAGTTTTTATTTCTAGGATATAATTTAAATTGTAAGAACGTTTAATGTTTATTTTGATTAATCTATTTTGAGGTATTGGTTTATATTTTGTGTTCTCAATACTTTTTATTGATTGACCACCTATAAATTGATATTACATTGTTGAACTAACTTGAGAGAGGGTTTAATAATTAGATAATCAGAATATAGACCTATCAAAATCAATTGATTGGGAGGTTATTGATTCTATAGGAGGTTGCATGTGATTACTATATTTAATGAATTAGTTTATTGATTGTACACCCTGAGAGGGGGTATTAAGCAATTTAACTGATAGGATCAAGGCACCTTGGGAGAGGGTTTTGATTATTAGTATTATAACCTACAAGAACAAAATTTAGTTTAATCGAAATAAAGATTAAAGGTGAATACATGATATTTTACTATCCTAGAATCTTAATTCATATAGTTTTCAATTCAACATTTACTTGCTTTTAATTTAATTTAAGTTTTTAATATTTAATTTGATTGTGAGCATTAATAAAATATAGACCAAATTAAATTGGGATTTGAGCTATTAACCACAAACCATTCTTAGAGGACGATAATCTGGTATTTATCATATATTACTATTGTGATCTTATACACTTGTAGTGATCAAATTTAACTCAACAACCACTCTATATTAATATCAAAACCTGAATGTGGGATTCAAATTAAAATCTAGATTGATCCGCTTGTTGCCTACTGTTCATAGCTTTGAGAATGAAGATCATCACAACCACTTGAAGGAATTTGGTATGTTCAAGTTTGAAACCAGAAGGCGTGATTGAGGAGCAAATCAAGCTTTGAGCTTTCCCATTTTCACTTGGAGACCGGGCTAAAGATTGGTTATTATATTTACCAGCTGGATCCATTGCTACATGGACAAAAATGGTGAGATTATTCCTTGAAAATTTTTTTCTCGCCTCAAGAACTACCATCATAAGAAGGGAAATATGTGGCATCAAGCAAAGAGATCAAGAAATTCTTCATGAATATTGGGTGTGACACCCCTAGCGGGGCCCACCGACACGTGGGACTCGAACACCACTGCCGCGTGGCACCACTGGCCCAGGGGGACTCGAACGCCCCTGTCCACGTGGTGGTCACTCACAGGTACACCTGGGATTCAAACCCAAGTGCTACACCCACCCCCTCAGTGGGTTTTCTTTTGCCTCTGCAGAGATTCGAACCCAAGACCAATGGGAATAAGTACTTAGATTATTCATCATCCGCTACCATTGAGCCGTTCCTTTTATTGTGACACCCCCAGAGGGGCCCACCGACACGTGGGACTCGAACACCACTGTCGGGTGGCACCACTGGCCCAGGGGGACTCGAACGCCCCTGTCCACGTGGCGGTCACTCACAGGTACGCCACGTGCCACGCACGTGCACTACGCTCGCCCCCTCAGCGAGTTTCCTTTCGCCTCCGTGGGACTCGATCCCAGACCAACGGGATTAAGTACTAGAATTCGCGAGCTCCCACTACCATTGAGCCAATGGACCGGACATCGTGTCTGTCAATCTGTGGCCCCGTCATCGGGCGTCGCGCGGCTCCAAGCTCTGCGCGTGGTCCGCCGAGGCCCCGAGCGTGTGACAGATGTCGTCAGTCTATCTTTCTACCTCTATACACGAGGTTTAAATCATTTCTTTAATTTCAAATAATCATTTTATTCATGCTTCACTAAGCAGTTAGTTTCAAATCAAATCCACCGGATGTTCAAAATCATATTTATATTGGAAATCAAGACAATAGTAGCGGAAGCATTTCTTTCAAATCAAATCTTTCTAAATCATTGAACACTGTATAGCAATACCACATCTAAAAATCAGCAGTTTATCAGTCAAGACAAAACTGTGTTCAAAATGATAAAAACAGTCTTGTATATACATATACAAAAATATGTCACATGGCCCTCCGGTCTCTCTTTCTACATCTTCCAATCTCTGGTCTGCATCCTTATTGAGCGCCGGGCTCATGAGTACCTGTAAAATATAAATGGGGTGAGTTCGAAAGCCCAGTGGAACTCCCCTACACATCAATAGCATTATACAAACGAGCATACAAAACATGCAAACAATTTCAATCATTAGGGCATTTCAAACACTTAGTCAGTTTATCGGTTGCGCTCTAATATCAGGAATTTACCATCTGATATCAGGAATTAACCGAAAGAG